>JARFJB010002080.1:0-195000 GCA_036346205.1 Vesta saturnalis | reverse complement strand
CAGAAAAGATGCTTGGCTTTATTACAACACATAAATTCCACTAGACATAGTCCTGATTTCGAAGAAGTGCAAGTCTCGACCTCCGAAAGAAAGACTGTAATGAATAAGAGAAGTGACATACTTTATCTAGATAAACACAGAAATCATAAGATGAACTTTAAACGGATTAATCCTTAGTGGCAGAACAGGATTTCTGTTTTGTTTGGATTTTCCTTTTTGTTTAGTGTAAAGAGTTGTTATGGATAACTCTTTTTAGACGTATTCGTGAACCGAACTTGCTATATTTTGTTTTCATTTAGTTTTAATCTCCAGAATGTCCTATGTAATAATGGACATTCAAACAAAAAAACTAAATAATCGTAACATATTTACCTATACATTGGTTTCATACCCATTTTCTTTGTTTTTCTTATAACTATGATAATTTCAAAAGTCAAAAATTCATATTTAACGTATAATTCAAATTTATATTGAAATTCCTTCTTTCAGTGCTGCTTAAAAGTTTCTAACTGTATCCACGATCGTAAGTTACTATCTTATTTTAATTTATATGTATAATTAACGCATAACTTCTTGTAGATTGGTTGACAAAGGTAATAAATTTATATACAGGGTGTCCCATTAGTGTAAAATTTCCATATCTCCGTTTGTAGACTAGATATAAAAAATTGTTTATAGCAAAATTGTAACTAGCTTTGTGCTTCACATTTTAAAATTAATAAGAAATATACAGGGTGCTTTATAACACCGTGGTCAACCAAGTTAGATTTTTGAAATAGAACACTGTATATTATTTTGAACTTGAATTGCATTACATTACCCATCATGCCAATATAAGGTTTTATATGTTATACTGGGCATTTTAAAAGTTACGACCGATTTTAGATAAAAACGATATTATTTCAACGCCCTGTACACCCAAGATAAAAAAATTTTTAGCATTCATTTCTTATTAAGATGTACATTCGTACAAAAATTATGTTTGTAATTATTGATTAATTTGTATACAGGGTGAGTCAGAACACGCTTATAAAATTTTCATTATTTTAAATGGATCACCCTACATTTTATATCACAGAACAATCACTTTTTTATATGGTGTTTGAATAGACCTTTATTAACTCATTCATTTTGTGAACCATTCCATGTACCTAGCTTTTCGTTTTTAGATATTTCCAATTAAATAATGAAATACTCATGCTTCATTATTTTTAATGAGGTCAAGTGGCCTTTGCAATGCTACCTTGTTTTACATGAAGAAACGAACTTAAATGAACAAAATGAATTTAATGTACTATTAAGTGTTACAGAAGGTCCACACATTAGTATGCAGTGTCTAGTCAAAGAGGAATCAAGCAAAACATCCGTAAATAAAATTTTATTAAAACATAATGCATCCTTATCACTTACGAAAAGACACCAGAAGTTGCTCGAAAATGATTAAATTTAAATTAAATTTTAGAGAATGAGCCTTAGACAGAATTAACAATCAACATGATTTTTCGATTTTGTTTTCATTGGCGATGAAGCGACAATAAATAAGAATGGATTTGTAAAGACGCAATTACCATTATTATTCAAATACTAACTTACACGATAAGAATACAGCCAACACCGATGGTCCATTAACGTTTTGGGGTGGAATCATCTGAGATTACGTTGTGGGACACCATTTCTTTGAAGGGCGTGTAACTGGTGAAGTATATTTAAATTTTTGCGCAATCATCTCACTAGATTAATGCAACATGTTCCTCTCAATATAAGACGTCGGATGTGGATTTTGCATGTGCATCATTACCAAATGAGGAAACTACCTAAACGCAGAATACCCAAACCGATGGATTGGAAAGATGGTCCGGTTATGTGGCCTCCAAGCTCACCAGATTTAAGTAAGATAGATTTTTATTTATGGGGCAAGTAGACGAAATTACAAGCAGCCGCCGACAACACGGCAAGATATGGAGAAATTAGAAAAGTATTTAGTAACATCACTATGTCAGTTTAAGATCAGTTCAAGGATACTTTGCGAATAGATTACAACATTGCATTAATGTTGGAGGAGGTCATTTTGAACATTTTCTTTAGAAGTAAAATGTTCAGTTTCGTTATTCTTAGTTAAATTTTTCACACGGTTGTCACCATTCTCCTATTCTCATTTATTTCTTTCCATTTGTTAATTACTTTTTATGTTAAATAATTTTATTATTTCATGAGTTTTCACCTAATAATTTAAATTACTATTCAAATTGAAATTATTAAAAGAATAAAAAGTGAGTATTTTTCTTAAAATTGAAAATATCTAAAAACGGAAGGCGGTAGGTATAGGAATGGTTCACAAAAATGAATGAGTTAATAAAGGTCTACTCAAACACTACATAAAATATGGGTGGTCCATTTAAAATAATGAAGAAAAGCGTGTTCTGACAGACCCTGTATACAAATTAATCAAAATTACAAAATAATTTTTGTATGAATGTACATCATAATAAGAAATTATATTGGCGTGATGGGTAATGTATGTGCAATTCAAATTTTATAATATACAGGGTGTTCCATTTATAGGAACACAGAACGTTACGCTTGTAAGATAACATTATCTCTGTTTAGGATTCCTACAAATTTTCAGTAAAATAAATTAAAATTGACGGAAAATTAAAATTGAAACAAAGTAGTGGTTTCGGCTAAAAATCATTAAAAATCAATAACCTGGGAATGTTGCATTTTAGAGCAAAAATGTTTTAGGGTTGAACAAAGGATCCAATAGGACACTAATTTCAATAAAAATAAGTAGGTCATTTTGTTTAAAAATATGATAATTATGCGCGCGTTCTTTGTAACACTCTGTATAAACCAAATTAATTTTAAAATGTAGTACTGTTATCCTCATTAACATAACGTCAAAGTTTTCATTGAATTAACGATAAAGCAGCAATCGAAAACTGGAGTATTAATGGTCACCCTGTATTACAGTTTACATTCCATTGCATTTTAATTTTATATCTATTACAGTACAATATTTGTGATTTCATTGAAAAGACAAAAAGGAATAATTTAAAGACTCAAACAAAACCATCCTTGTATTAAAATTTTAAAATAATTGTAATTCCTGTATTTTTGTTATTGTTTACAAGGGCGTCGAGACTTTATTCAGGGAGGGCAGTAGAAATTTGAGAATTTGATGTATGGTTCCAACATCGGGTTTAAATACAGTAATTGTAATGCAACATAACCAATATTTATTTTGGATAGAAATGAAATTTATGGAGTAAGTACATACTACATTATAATAAATTGAAAATAACCGTCTAGGATTTTTGCAAATTCTTGAACTTTCTTCGATGAAAAGTTCAAAGTTGTCAAAGATCATTTTTCTGTGCACGCTCATCACTGCCAAGCCGTTTAGGTGGGATTCGCGCATTATGTTTCTCAGCCAGGTCTTTACCCTCCTTAAATTCCTGAAGGATCGCTCCACTGTATCTGTTGCACTAGACAATGTGACTATAATTTACAGCGCTTTACTTATCTCTAGGAAAAGATATCGACTTCTTTCAATACTTCCACAACACTTAGATCTTGCGATGTACTCGATTTATCTTTCCAAACCATACGCCAAATTTCGAACTCTCCACGTTACTTAATTCGTACAAATGAGTCAAAGTTTTGCAGGACTCATATAGTTGATCTTAAGGCATATTCAGCATGTGTATGGGGTGGACATTCTGATGGGTGGTTGCTTCGGTGTTTTACCTTCTGACTGTTCTTGGCAAACGTTTTATTTCTTCTTCAAAACCAACCTGTTCAGCGATCACTGTTTCACCTTCATTATTTCTCGTCACTATTGCAGGACATGCACTGACTTTCCAGGAGTTGCAGAATGCGCTTGATGTGCTGATGCAATGACCGTGTCCAGAGTAATAGATTTCAATATGTTGACGATTGGCTCAAGGATAGTGGAATACTTTGCGATAATACAAATACAGAAAATAAACCGAATTGTAGAAGCTGCAACACGAAGCTGGAAATCATTCTTTCGCGTTACGGCATTTCCCTCGTTCGACAGGGTTTCGAGCGCTTGGAGAATCTCCACGAAGTGTTCTTTAAAATCTGATGCCTTTATACGTTTCATGTCATCTAGTCTCGCAAAGCTTTGTGATGTTGGGTATCACCTTTCGCCTTAACACAATTCATGTAACAAGGTAATTATGTCTTTGATGTTCCCAGCGTTTCGAATTTCAGGAAGAGCGTTCAAATCGTTGATGACCAAGTTCAGTTTATTGTCGAACAATGAAAGAAGAATGCTTTAATATATTTCTTCCGTAAAATTTCTTGTACGCCACCTTCTTTTCCAGACATGGTGGAACAACTCAAACCCTAACCAATACATTTCTGTCAAGTCCTTGTTGCCTTGGCCAACTTCAAAAGAAGATAATCTGAAGAATTTTAGAAATTATTTGGTTAAGCAAATTCATTTTCAAGTGTAAACGTGATTCACACACAGTCACACACACACAACACACACACACAACACACACACACACACACAACACAGACAACACACACAACACACACGACACACAACACAGGCACACAGACACAGACACACAGAACACAAGCACACAGACACACAGACACACAGACACACAGACACACAGACACACAGACACAACGACACACAGACACACAGACAGACACAGACACACAGACACTCAACACAGACACAGACAACAGACCACACGACAGACCACAGACACAGACACAACACAGACACTAACGACACAGACACATACCACGACACACAGACACAGAACAGACAGCACAGACACAGCACACAGACACAGACGACAGACACCGACACAACACAGACACACAGACCGACACAGACACACAGACACACAGACACAGACACAACAGAACACACAGACACACAGACACACAGAACAACAACACACAGACACACAGACACAGACACGACACAGACACGACACACACAGACACACAGACACACAGACACTCAGAACGACACAGCAGACACACAGACACAGACGCACAGACCACAGCACAGCACAGACACGCACTGACACACAGACACACAGACACACAGACACACGAACACAACAGACACACAGACACAACAGAACACACAGACACACAAGACACGAACACGAACACAGACACACAGACACTGACACATCGACACAGCAGACACTGACACAGACACGCACTGACACAGACACTAGACACACGAAACACAGACACAACACACTGCACGCTGACACGCAATCACAGACACGACATACGCAACATTTAGCACGCATGAATCTATGTTAGTATCAATTATGATTGTAAAATAAGGAAAAGTTGATAACGAATATGATAGGGAGCATGAGATTGTTCTTGTATATTAAATTGAGCATGAGTATGTTAAAATAGAATTTACGAAGTTATAAAAGGAATAATACAAGTACACAGGTAATTATGCATCATAGTGTACGCTATATAAAGTTAAATTAATAGGTACATTATGTTTATCAAAGTTACACAAGAATATTTTCATATTTCAAGTTTCCGTGCAGCTTCGAGAGCATAAGTGTAGTGTTACCATTAATAATATTCATAATATCCACGCATGGAAAGAAAATCATGGTCTGGTAACATGACCTGCATCAACTCTAAAAATAAGAAAACAATTTGTATTAGTTAAGATGTGTAGGAGGTATTTATAGACAAAATCAGTAAAATTTACAAGTTTGATGATATTTATTGAATTTACAAAGAAGTGTATGAATGTATTGAACAATAAGTGTTAAACAAACTTACCTAGTCTTATGAAGACAAAGTTATACAACCTGAGTTCAGGAAGTGAATAAATAATTGTCACATGGAGACTTAAATTTAGTAGAACGTATGTGTTTCAGTTGTAGATTTCATCTATGAACTTAGTTTTCTCCTAGAAAGTAGAATAAATTAGTTATAAGGAAATTTTAGTATAAGAAAATGTTAAAAATCAACATTTTTAATAAAATGTTAAGTGTTAACTAGTACAAGCAAATAAGGTATCATTTTAGAGACAATTTTGTGTAGAATTTAATGAGACTAATAGTTTTAGGATATTTATTAGTATAAGATATTCAGGGTGAGTTTTTTCATTTTAATCATTTCATCTCAGAAACTACAAGAGATAGAGATTCGGTTAAATGAAGGAGCTGCAGTTTATGAACTAAATTAACGACACTTTCAGTTTTGGAAAAAATTCATGGTTTACTAGATCTTAAAAAAGTTTTGTATTTTATTTAATTCAAAATAACGCTGTTATTATCGATTTGAGAAAAATGTAGAAAACATATTAGTTTTTTAAGCTTTATCTACTGGCGGCGCCACTTTGTTTTATCTCTTGTTATTCAAAAGTTATGATATAAACTTTTGTTTTTTAATGGAAGGTATAAGTAGGCTATACCTTTATCAGACGCATTTTTTAAGCCATGATGTATTTATTTTAAAAATAACAAAGTTATAACGATTTTATTATTGATTTACAGTTGGCCATGGAAAAATGAATGAATTATTATGGTATTTGGCAGTTCTACACCCTTGCCTAAATACAGTTATTATTAGGAATACAACAAAATGCGTAACATGTTATACATTACATTGGCGATCAAGTCAAGTGCTAAGCGGTAAAAATAACGGGCCTCAAAATCAATTCGACAAAAAATAAAAGGTTTTCTAAACAAATTTCCTGTTCTGTCATCATACATTTAAAATTTAAACAACTTTCTACATTTTCCCTACAATTTATATCAAATTTATTTAAAACGTTTTGTACCAAAATTTTGGTTACTTTATAACAAAAATAATATATACTACTTTCAAATAATTTATTAAAATATTAAAATTAGTTCAACTAAAATTATTTAGAAAATTATAAAAATAATATTCGATAAATCATTTCACTTAAATCAAGGGCGTAGCCAGGATTTATAACCATGGTCCATGGTAGTTCAAAATGTAAAATTTTAGGGTAAAAAGAAAAGGCAAATGAAAACAAAGCTTAGAGATTTTAATTATACTTAAATTAAACTAATAACATTTTTCTTGGGTTTAAACTAAATTTATCCAAAACTTTCTTCACTATGCAGTCCTGATTTTCCTTCAAAAATTTTCGATGCACACTCATCAAACACAACCCAGTGAGTCTGTCATCACCCATTGTACTCCTGAGCCAGGTTTTTACCCTTCGCAGGGTACTGAACGATCTTTCCACGGTAGCAGTAGTGGATGGGAAAGCACTTAATATTAGCAGTGCGTGCCTTGTTGCAGGGAAAAAAACATTAGCTTCCTCCAAAAGTGCAGCCACTTCAATGTCCTTTAATTTGTCTTCTGCTAAATTCTTTTTCTTCCACATATTGTACCACAAATCTAATTCTGCAGAGACATCACCCAACTTATAAAATTCCATGAAAGATTCTGCATTATTTTTGAAATCTTTTGAAGCCATTTTGAGCATGCTTGAAGGATGAAGATAAGTTAAAGCAAAAGCAGGTGTATTTTCGTTGGAGAATCTAGCATCCAAAGACGAAGTTAAAGAATCAAGATAGGGATGATTATTGACCGCTTCCAGTATTCAACTGCAGACTCAGATGGTGGATTACTTCTGTGTACTTGCTTTTGAGTGACTCGTGGTACTGACAACTCAACCCCTACTTTCTCTGCGATATCAAGTGATATTTAAATAATTCATAAAAAACATTTTCGACATCTTGTCGATCTTCTTTGATTACATCTAGAATATCATCAATATGTTTCTTCACCATCCATACTTTTACCTTGTAAAACGTTTACAACGGGTTCCAAAATTGCAGAGTATCTTGCAATTATGTTTAAGCCTAAGATGAATATTGGTTTAGTAACTGCACAGTGCAATTGGTAGGCAGATTTTCTTGTTGCATAGTTTCCTTCGACAGATAGATGTTCTAGTGCTTTAACAATGTCAGTGAAGCTTTCTGAAAATTTTTTATGCTCTTATATTTTTCCGACCATCTGGTCTCACAGAGCCTTGAAAGATTTGGAACCGATTTCCTACGGGCTGGCGATTCACGAAAGAAGGTTATTGTGTCTTTAACCGTTGCAATTGTGTTTTATCTTATTTCTGGTAGCTTGCTAGTATCATTGACCACAAGATTTAGTCTGTGGCTGGAGCAATGGAAAATAAAGATTTAGCGTACTTTTTTTAAGAATGGCCTGTACACCACCTTCTTTGCCGGCCATCGTGGAACACCCGTCAAATCCGAATCCCACACAATTATCGGCGGAAAAATTATTATCTTCTAAAAAACTTTGAATTGCGCTAGTGATTGTAGAAGCATCTTGACATTTTAACTCAATGTAGCCTACAAATTCCTCCCTGATTATTTTTGGCTTTCATCATAGAACCTTAATCCAATAGAAAGCTGCTCTTTTCCAGCGATATCTGCTGTTTCATCAGCCATTACAGCATAAGCTTTTGCCCGTTTACAGTCTTCGATTATTTTTTCTTTGATAACTTCACCGCATAATTGTATGATCTCATTTTGAATTGTTGGTGAGGTATAGACTGCGTTTTTTGACATTTATCCAAGTGGCTCTTTAGCTTCTCATCACCAGAGTCAATCCTCAAATTTAAAAGGTCAAAGAAAACTCCCTCATTTCCTTGTTTTCCTCTAAGCGGCAAATCATGAATTCCACAAAATATTATGCATGAAATAATTGCTGACAATATTTGTTTATTTTCTTCAATCGTCTTATGGTGCCCTATTTGCAACTGGACATCAACAGGAGCATTTTCAAGAAATGCTTTTGCAGCAGCTGTTGAAGATTTGTGGTAATGGCTGCCAACGTGCTTTCTACAATCTTCATGTATATCCTTAAACTTCATGTAAGGCCTTACCATAAATGACCCCAAAACTCCTTTAACTGTAGCAATTCTTGGCGGAAATAAAACACAATACAAACATAGAGCACCTTTCAAACGACTTGAGTACACCAACCATGGAGTATATTGATCTAACCAGCGATGGTTAAATTTTCTTTTCAAGTGAATGGCATCAGAAGCAAAATCGTAATTGGATGATGGAACCCAAGGGTTTGTCAACAATTCCTTCTTTTTCAGAAGGCAAGTTATTGGCACAACTAACATAACGACCAATGTCATTTTCATGGTAGCCATCGCGTTCTTCAGTTTGTTTAGAGGTCCCAGTTCCAGAGACAGCTTCATGTAGATTTGAAGAACTACTTGAGCCTCCTTCAAAATAGATTCCGATTTTGATGTTCCGACCATTTTATTTTCATCTTCATCACAATCATTGCTTCCACTTCCACTACTGTCATCATGAACTTTTTCCGTTTTAGAGATTTTTGACCTAAAATAATAACCTAATTCGTTCTTAGTCCCTAGTATAAAAATTAGTATAAAACAAAACTCTCATGTAATGATAGCTTATAATGTGGATATACTATATCCGATGTTAATATTTTTTCTCTAGATTAAAAACACAAAATGAAATTAATAACACGTATAAAGTGCTGTTTAATCTTTAATATGTGAAAATTTCAATTAAAAATTGACGTATCCTGGGAGTAAATCGAACACTCGTTTTTATCCAATTCTGGTGTGGGACAATTCTGGTGTGCACCATTTCATTAAACGCATAGATCGAAAATATATATTTATCACTATGTCAGTTTTTCAAACAGCTTTGTTTTTTGCTGATGAAATATATTTTAGTGACAAAGGACAGGCGAATAATTTTATTTATTAGAGCTTATTAATTAATTTTAAAATGTTCATAAAAGCAACCAAACGACCACAACAACAAACAAAATATATAAAACAGATAACAAAAAAAATATGCAGAACAGAAAAATATGTATATTTTAAATTTAATTTTTTGTTTATTAAAATTTAAAAATTATTTAACTTATTTTTGCTCTTCCAGGGGGGGCAGTTGCCCCTCCCTTCCCTTCGCTGGCTACGCCCATGCTTAAATCTCGTTTAACTTGCGGAAACATAGCATTAAAATTCAACTAAAGAAACTGGGAAATAAAAAAAATAACTATTTTTATACAAACTTTCTTCTTGCTTTATTTTTTGCAAAATCATCATATATAAAATCGATATATCATGTAATCTTCCTTCTCCCATCGTGCTTCTTAAATAATCTTTCAACGCGTTTTGGGACAGAAAAATCTTTCTCCCGATGCATTAGATAATGGAATTGTTCTAAAAAATTTTAACAACACTTTAACATTTGGAAAAGTACATGGCATTTCTTTTGCGCCTTTGTGGATTTCTGGTATGGCTTGTATCGTGTCCTTGTGTTCCTTCAGAAATAACGAAAACTGTTCAAATACATCTTCGAATACATCAACATCAATGTAATCTTTGTAAATATCCATCAATTTTTTTATTGATTTCTGTTTTTATTCCTTTGACATTTCTGAACAAAAATATGTACTGAAAGGCTCTACAATCGCTTCATACGTTTGACTTCTTAGAGATAGTTCTGCCTTTAAATTATCACATATAACATAAAACGAGTTTACTATAAAATTTTCTTTTGTTGTAAAAGCATGGCCGACTTCTTTATTTTTATCAAAAAAAAAGTTTTTTTGTCGTCTACATGCGTGGCCCTCTTGCATATTGAATGAAAGACCTGATAATTCATTCGCTTCTTTTTCAACTTTATCAAAGTCTTGCCTGAAGTTATCGATAAAGGCTTCCAAAGATTGTAGTAATATGGATCCTTTCATTAAATGACATTATTTTGATTGTAGTGATTTGTTAGCAGCATTAATTAATCTCTTGTAAAATTGTGTTCCATACTACTGTTATTAGAACAATTCCGTACTTGTCCATTTTTTTTCGAACTGACTTCGTTTTTTTGTTTTTGAATTGCAAATTTCATTTAACGCTTCTTTTATGTTGCTGTATCCAAGTTTCACAACCAATACAGCATCTGCTCTTGCTGACCATCTTATATCTGAAATCCTTTTAACTGAGACGGGATGTTCACTTAAATCTAATCTTCTGTTCAAAATTTTCCAGCGGCTGGTAGATGATGAAAGAAATGTAAATAAGTTTTCAGAGATGGGAAGTATCTGACTTTAAAGTATCTCGATACCGGTATCGAGATACTTTTTTATGAAAATAGCTAGGAATAAGACACATTTTTGAAATTGTATCGATATCTTACTTTCGATACTTTTTTATGTATCTTATTGAATTTTTAAAGATACCATTAAAGAAAAAATGTTTGAAAACTGGAATGTATTGATTTAAAATTTTAGTGAACATCGTACGTTTATTTCGCTGCACTGTCACCCGCTGTGTTAAGCTTACTTTGTTGTCTTGTATTGTACATTTACACAGGTTGAATAAATAATGTAAGGAAGTGTCACGGTATTCTTTCTTATTTTAATTTTTTATTTACAATCCTTGAATGAAATAATCCACGTTACCTAATCTCCAATTAAAGTAGCATTTATTCTACCTAGATTCTACACTTGCTGTCGCCGGCTTAAAAATTCTTAAAAGGGCATGGATCTTTTTGTACTAATTTGCAGAAGTTAATTCATGCGTAGGTAGGTACATTAAATAAGTAGGTATTAGTTATTAGCCCTAAAACAAGTTGGTATTGTACAGCACGTAATGTCTGAGTCAAATAAATCATACTTCTAAGGTACCGAATGTTGAACACATATTTGTTTATAAATTTTAATAATACAAGCAATGTATACCTACAATTTAATCAGGTAAATAGTAAATACCTGTTATTGTAGGAAGTACGTAATACCTTTGTCTAATAAAATTGAATATCTAATACAGATTCCGCAAAGAGATTAAAATTACAAGATGTATATTTTTGAGATTTTAACATAGCCGCTGCAAGGCTGTCATAATAAATACCAGCAATGTACTTATATTGCCATGCAATAATTCAATTTCCCGTTATTTATTTTATTATCTATGTCCATCTTTACAATAGTGTTTAGTTTTTAGGGACACAAAATGAATATTTATATTATAAAAAATATGAATATTGAAAACCTATGTAATTGTAGAAAAACGTTGTAATTAGGAAAAGTTCGCAAAAAAATTCACGTTCTTACAAAATAAAAAAGGAAAAAATAAAAAAAAAAATGAGTTCACATCCCTTTTAAAACTTCGTTTCAAGTCTGTAAAAATTGGCTACTGTGTAAAAATAAACGCCATTAAGCAGATTACAGGAAAGCGATATAAAACGGTGTTGATTCGCCTTTTTGCGAATTTTAACAAAAGGATTTCAATATAGTACCTATAGTTAAATAATAAGCAGTACAATGTTATACCATTGACTTTAGTGTTAAAGTCAATGGTTATACCTACACATTTTACTTTACCCCATATTTTGATGGCTATTAGAACTTACCTATGGTCCTTCAAAATATTTTAAACCGTTGTCCGTGATACGCCCAACTCAATGGATAATGCTCTTGTGCTAACATGAGGATTTCCTTCAATATAGCCCAGTACACGGTTAATAATTTCTTGTGTTCTTCCAATTCTTTGCCGTAGAAACGTAGGCCGAAAACTACCATTGGCTCGTAAGCTGGTCACTAATCGGGGAAAAATTCTTACATCGCAAGGACGCCGATTTGGATATCGAACCGCGTAAACTCTTTTAGCTACTGAGGCATTCTGAAGACATTCAAAATAAACCGCAAGCATATCAACAGCTTCATTATTCGTAAAACGCATTTGAAAGCACAAAATGGCTCAAGTAACGCGAAAGTATTGACAACTATTGACAATTTGAGGATTATGTATGTTTTGTTTAGGTATCTGTTTCCATTGCCTGCTTTATTAATTGTATTTTCGTATATATCCATAGTGAATATGCATTTAAACAAACAAAAATAGGCCTTTCGTATAACTTTTAGCATTGCTTCCTTGCCCGTAGTAATTTCAAAAAAGGTGATTTTATTCTGGTGAATAAATTTACAAACATTTAAAATCGCAATTTCTAGGTAACCTATTCAGACCATTTTACAAATTGAATTAATTCTAATTATCGTTTTACAAGTTCTGCCACTGAAACTAATTTGGCAAGAGATCAAATTTATTTCTTTGCAGAAAAAGCAGCGGCATACCATTTTTCCCTTCAATAATAGTCAATTCAAATACCGTAAGGACGCCACTGGTAGATATTTTAAAAAATCTTTTACACCAAAAATTGTTCTTTGATGCTCGAAAGATGTGTATTAAATTTTATGGAGATATCTAGAGTGATATGAAAATAATTTTTTTTTTCTTAAAACTTTAACACCCCGTATTTCGAAAACGAAGCATATCTCGGCATATGTTTATATAGGAAATTAGGGCTTATTTTGGACGCAGAATACGCTTTTAAAGTTTGGACACTGCAATTCGGGACACCCTGTGTATACATATATAACTGCAGAGATTAGTCAATTTTTATGTCTTCATTCCTTAAAATATAATACCTGTATTTCAATACATTTATTCACGGTATGTTCAAATGTGTGAGACTTTGATTTTCATTGTGCAGCATGTGCAACTAATGTAAACAACTCATCGTTGCGTGTGTGGACGTGCGCGCGCAGCCGTGCGTGCGTGCATCAGTGCGTACTTTTTAAAGATAATTTAATTTTACATATCTCTTTTTTATAAAGCTTCTTAATTCTTAATTCGAAGCCAAATAGACGGTTATGCAATCAACTTTATTTTTTACTAACCTTAAATCGGGTTATCACCTCATCTTACGTTTGGCAGAGTTTCGCCAAGATCGACCAACATTGTGTGTGTGTGTGTGTGTGTGTGTGTGTGTGTGTGTGTGTGTGCGTGTGTACGTCAATGCATATGTGTGTGTATGCGCGCATGCGCGAGCGTGTGCGTGTGTGTGGGTGTGTGTGCGCGCTTACGTACTTCAAATTTTGTATTTAAGTTTGTTTTCATTTCTCCTGGAGCTGATTAGGTTATGGGAGAAATTCAACGGTGGAGAGCGGGTGTTTATTAGGAGTTTTTAGTTTTTATCAAATATTTCAGAAATAGCCGTATATTTCAAAGAGATAAAAATACTAGCATGTAGATCTTAAACATATCAGTTAATTATGTTATATGCAATTTTTTGATATGACGAGTAATTTAGCAACAAAAAATTCTTAAGTTACAATTTAAGTGATAGTTCAAATTTTACAATATTTGAATAACGGTTGGTTTTATAAGAAAATGTGTAGACATATTTTTTAAAGAAAATTTAATTTTACATCATTTTTCTTTATAGCTTTTTAATGCAGTCAAATAAGTCTAAAAATTAATTTTGTTAATTACTAATTAACTGTATTACCAATATTTTTTATAGAAGAGGACGGATTTGTATTTTTTTTAGTTAGCATTTATATATCTGACTTGAAGTTTTAAACGTCTATCTGAGATACATTATTGTTTTTGTTTTTACAGTGACCTATTTTCGTTATAAACGTATTAAAAAAGGGGACGGATAATTATCCTTAAAAAAAATTATTTCATTTCTTTTAATTTCCACTTTGTAGGTGTTCGAAGGTCGTGTAATGTTCCGCACCAGATATTTGTAAACGGGCGGATTTGAATTTTTTTAAGTTGGCATCTAGATCTGTATTAACCTCGGTCTGATACGTAAGTTTATACTTCCTTCAGAGGATGCATAATTATCCAAAAAAAATGCATTATTTCATTACATTTAATTTTCACTGTGTGGGTTGGAAGGTGGTGTTGTTCACTAATTTTTTCCAGTGATTTAATTGAAGTGGCTTTAGTGTAACAGTTTTATAAATCACTAACTCAAATTCATAATGCTATCACTAGATCTAGCAACATTGAGGAAAAACTAACAATTACTTTTTTTTTCTCGTACGGTTTTAGTATAGACTAGACTATTATAGTTTTGACCTTTGACAAGGAAAGAGAGGGGACGCGTAACATGCATTTTAGACCTGCGTAAAAAATTGAGACCAAATATTAATCGGTCGCCATTGGTTTGGTGCCAGACAAACTTTAGCGTCGTTCGTGCATTTAATATGACAGACAAGGAGGCAACACTTCTCTCTTCTTTTAACATTTTGGTGCCAAATAGTCACAAATTGGTATCCGGATTTACGCGTCCCCACTCTTTCATTGACAAAGGTTTTGACCTTAGACAAGGAAAGAGAGAGGACAGGTAATATTCCAATTCTGCCTGTTACCAATTGGCACATAACTTTGTAGCACAGTGGCGTATCCGGATATGACTAATAGAAATAAAGGTCCTATTGCACTATGTTCATTATTTATATCGGTACTGATTAATGTCATTCCATCTCATTTTAAATGTATGCAATTTCATATAATGTCAATTATCTCATTTTACTTAAAATTTGAAAGTCGCAATTCGAACACAATTCCACAGACAAGTATGAGACGCCACTGCAATATTGGCATAATAGTACAAAATAAATTAACATAATAGTAAAGATTTCAATGAAAATGATTGAAATGACAAATGAAATTAGGTTTTATACTTGCTTGTGTTTAGTATGTACAACATATCAATGAGACACAGTTCAAATCACTTTCAAACAATAATAAATTCCAGTTTACTGACAGTATGACGATGCATTTTTAAAAATTCCTTATGAAAAGATATTCCTGGCTCTTTTTTATCGCTGCAACCAAAAGCACAACAGTTCACCATTATTAAGAATTTAAAATACACTTCATTAACAAAACTTTTCGTTAAAAAAAACACTAAAAGCTTAACCGTGTTAACCAGTATGTTCACCATATAATGAATGGCGGCTGGACCAATTGAGGTAACAAAACAGAAGTATTGCCTAATATCATAGATATCTTAAGTAAGATATTTATGCGTAATATACATGCGCGGTACACTCTTTTTTTACCTAATCTAAGGTTTTGACAATGACATAACCTGAAAAGACATCCTAACAGTTTTAATTTAAAAACAAAGTAGAGAGTTATTGGAAATTCTAGTCAGTATTTGTGACGCCATTATTTTAATAGTGCTTGACGTTCTTATGACACGAAAAAAAATAGTTATTGGGAATTTTATTTTTCTGTCATTATTGCCGTAGCGGCGAGTCGGCGCACTTGCCACTACCATTTAGTTGTAAATATAACCTAAAAAATCTTGGCGAGTCATAAGTATTTCTCTTTTATACTTCTTTCAATTTATTGTACTGTGAATAAAACTGTGGATAAAGATGGAAGAACTTTTAGAAACTGCTATCCTAGGAGGTGCAAATCATGAGGAGCATATTATTTTAGATAATATACTCATTGACCGAGACAATATATAATACTGGCAGGAACCATTTAATCTATATAATTTGGCAGATGAGAAGATTAAAGAAAATTTTCGATTTGAAAGAGACGATATCATACGGCTAGTCGAAATTTTGCAGATCCCAGACGAAGTTGTCACAAAAACACAAAATAAAGTGTCTGGTATGAATATTGTATTAAAAGCAAAGATATCTGAAAATTTTATTATTTTTTAAAAATTCTTTAGGTACTACAGCAATGTGCATATTGTTGAGAAGGCTAAATATTACATTAAGGGCCACCACTTGCAAATTTCACTTAACGCTAAAGTGAAGCGTTAAATGGGATATGTGCAAGGGGGCCTAACACTACAAGTGAAGGAAAACTAAGTGTCATTTATATATATATATATATATATATATATATATATATATATATATATATATATATATATATATATATATATATATGTACTGATTTAAAACCCCACCAATTAACGTATTCTATTTTTATAATTATATTTTAATATTATATATATAGTTATTTTATTAATATTAATTATTTATTTATTATCGGCTAAAACTCTAAATATCAAAAATACATTTTATCGGTAGAACATGATTGTTAGAACATGATCGTTAGAATATGATTGTTAGAACATGAGACTCATCAAAGGGGATAGGGATCAAAATTTAGAAGAACCTCTACTTTTAATATTGTAAAATAAATGATTATGAATTTTGAATTATATTGATTTTTGAATACAATAATCATAGTTAATATGATTGAAGCACATTGAGTTAATGTCCTATTATTTTTATCGTATCTAAATTGATCAATTAAATTGAATTATAATTTTTAATTCGCATTAATACCTGTGTTACACCCTGTACATAACAAAATTCTTTTAAAAGTATACGTGGGCATGCGCTGTGAATATGCAAACATCTGATATGACTATAACAAAAGTGAAATTCGACATACAAGTAAGTATAACTACGTTTGAATAAAAAAAAACAATATTAATATAAACCATTTAAATTTTCAGAGCAAATAATATTCCCTTTGTACATGCATACCTGCTGTTGCACATCATGATTATTACAAAGGATTGAAATTATGAACATACCAATAAAGTATCAATGTCAACAATAAAGTACTCACATAAAACGTCCTCCTTTTGTGGGTTCCTGCTGCTGAAGTTGATTGAAGACAACAGCTCCTGCGAACTGCAACTCTGCTCCTCGAACATCCAAATTTTCTTTTAAATAAACAGCTTATTCACTTAGGTAAGTTTCACTATTGTTATTAGAATATTGACGAATCTTTATTTTTAGGCTCATCACTTCTTCTTAAATTAGTTTCAAAATAAATTTTGAAAAGCATGGATCGTTGAAGGTTGTTGTAAATTAAACACACTTTTGATAAACAAGGTGTATAATGATAAAAACACGAAGACAACACAATTAAATATCCATATCAACATAAACAATATAAATTTAAAACAAACAAAGTCGAAACTGCGGAAATATTTTTATAACGTATCGAAAACCTCCGATTTGAAATTTAATTAATTATTTCCCGACAAAAGACTATCACTTGTTTCGTTAACACTTCCGATACTAAATCGCACTTTGTTATTTTACCGAAGTGACGTTAATTTGTTTTAAAAAATTTTCAAAAATTGTTCAACACCTTACTTTGGTAAGTTGTTGAAACAGAGGAAAATTAAGAGAGTTTGTGAACCTAAAGCACTTGTATTTATATGATTTTGGTTGACGACCAAATCTTCGAATGTTTTCTATAGTTACGAAGAATATTTCCTGAATTCTGATTGGCTACTGTAATTTTACATTACGATATTTCTTTGAAGCGCTATACCTTTCGCCCCTTTAACATTTCTTAAAGCTAAAAACATTTCCATAATCTACATAATTCTATCTATAATTTGAAACCAAACACGGACTAATTCCTACACTTAATAACTACGTTAATTTTACCCTTATTTATTGAATTTACACTAATTCTATGAATTTTACAGGCCTGGAAACTACCTCTACATGAATAGGGGATACTACTACACCCAAATATTCATCTTACACATGCCTACGGCCAATTTGAGAGGAAAATTATTTAAATTCTACCAATACTCTTAAAAACTAAAATTAACAAAAATGGACATAAATATAAGGAATTATAACATAAAATTGAGGCTACCTTACTATTTTTGCCTCTACTAATTTATTTTATACAAATTGTCTCAATTTAAAATACTTTATACAAAAATTTTATGCGAGGAAATAACATAACCTCATATTGTTTATATAATTTTAATGTTAAATTTCACACTTTTAAACACAATAACTGTCAATGTAAGTGTTTAAACTTAATGTTTAAGTCACAAATTAATTTATTCTACCACTTTCGTAGGTTCAATAGGTCTTCTACGACTAGTGTCGGAATGTTGTCACTCACTAGTTTAATGTCATAAACTGTTGATTAAACACAATAATCCCAGAGTTGCTGCTTGATTTAAGTTTTATAGTTACTCACAAATGTGCTTAATCTGTTTTTTTATAATTTTTGCACTACTATGTGTTTAACGCACTAATACGAATGTTTTCACTAATCTTGGCTGCGTACATGTGAATTGCGACATTGATACCAGCCTAAATCTAGTTTTAACATTATTTCTGTCAACCACAACCTGTATTACATGTCGTCGGGGAATACTGTTTTAAAATAAACTTACAAAACTAAATGCAACTTGAATTAACTCAAAACGAAAACAAACATCCTATACTTCTATGTACTGTGCTGTCGATTACTTATTTTAACATTATTAAAATTATATTAAGAAATATTTAACTTTTACAAACATCTCAATGTTTATTAATCATTCTTATCTAGAATTATTTAATGAAATGTACCATTTCGTACCAACTAAAGAAATACTTTACTATGGAAAATACATAGCTACTTGCACGTAATTTGAATCATCGCATATATATATATATATATATATATATATATATATATATATATATATAATCAACACCTTATAATTACTTAATACCTTATTTTTAATACAATTGTTAAACTAAAACTACTCAAAACTTTGGAAGTTTGAAATGAGTTGTTTACCTGTAATGAGAAACATATAACCTAAAAAGAGAGAAAATTAAATAACAACCAAATACTGTCTGCCAGTATTGATCACAAATAGGGCAGGCAGTATTTTATTAAGGACGGCACTGTATAAATTCCGCAATGCGCATGCGCACCTCCAAAATAACGCCGGCAGTAATACCTGAGAATATCACTCTGGTAATACCCCAGAATAGAGAGTAGTAATACTGACTGTCGATTATTTCACGCCCAATAACTCTCTAATATAGAAAATCGCAGAGTGCACATATCTTTCATAAATAACCCATAAAGATGTCTTTTGAGATTGATAAGAAACTTATTAAACTAGAACCTAAAGAAGAAGGACAAATACATTTCATTTTAACGAAACGAAATCTTATGGTAAATACAGATCTTATGAAAGAGGAACCTGATTATGACTCTCACAGTACCAATTTTAACTTTCAAGATACTACAAATGTTAAAGAAGGAAACATCACGTATTTAAGAAATCATGTTAATTTAACAGAGGCAAGCCCTATAACACAAGAACAGGACACAAACACCAAAGGTAATCAGTTAATGACACCAACAGAAACGCAGGACTTTAAACATAAAGTTATAAATCACATTTCGAATGGGAAATACAAATGTGACCAATGTAATTATATATCAAACCAAAAACGTAACTTTAAACAACATAGTATAATTCATGCATCAAGTTCTAATTATACATGTGAACAATGTGAATTTAAAACCAAGTGGAAGCATAATTTAAAACGGCATTGTGTAACACACAGTTCAAATATTGATTATAAATGTGACCAATGTGATTACATTACAAAATGGAAAAAAATTTTAAAACTGCATAATTTAAGGCATACATTAAATGTTGTGTATAAATGTGACCAATGTGATTATATAACAAACCGGAAAGCTCACTTAAACCAGCATTATATAATACATAAATCAAGTACTGTTTATAAATGTGACCAGTGTGATTATACCACAAAACGTAAATACGATTTAAAACCGCATAGTGTGAAACACACAAATTCTCTTTATAAATGTGACCGATGTGATTATATTACAAAATGGAAAAATAGATTATCGCTGCATATAAAGCATACATCATGTGTTGATTATAAATGTTACCAATGTGATTATAAAACAAAGCGTAAAGATAATTTAAAGCAGCATTATGTAACACACAGTTCAAGAGATCGTTATAAATGTGATCAATGTGACTTTATTACAAAATGGAAAACTGAATTAAAACGTCACACTTTAAAGCATTCATCAAGAATTAAGTATATTTATTGTGATCAATGTAATTACAGCACAAAACGGAAAGATAATTTAAGACTGCATTGTGCAACACACAAACCAAGATTTGGTTACAAATAGAACCAATGTGATTATGTTGCTAAATGGAACAAAAATGTAAAACTGCATAATTTAAGGCATACATCAAGTGTTAATTATAAATGCAACCAATGTGAATATGTAACAAAAGGGAAAGATCATTTAACCAGCATTATATTATACACAAATCTAGTACTGTTTATAAATGTGACCAATGTGGTTACATCACAAAATGGAAATACAATTTAAAACAGCATAGTGTAAAAAAACACACAACAAATTTCTTGTTTAAATGTGAACAATGTGATTATATTACAAAATGGAAAAACAGTTTACCACTGCATAGTTTAAAGCATACATCATGTGTTTATAAATGTTACCAGTGTGATTATAAAACAAAGAAAAAAGATATTTTACAGCAGCATTGTCTAACACACAGATAAAGTGGTTTATTACAAAATGGAAAACTTGTTTAAAACTCACATTAAGAAACTTATTTGATTGTGTAACAAAACTAAAAGGATTATTTAATACAACATAGTGTAAAACCTTTCTTTATTCAATGTGTAAAACACACATCTTATACTATTTATTAATATGATTATGGAAAGCATTGTGAAATGTAGATAACTGTGAAGTAATTAAAAAAGGGATAGTATAAACAGACATCAAGTCTCCACCATAAATGTAAAAAATGTGATTACATAACCTAATCATATAAAAAATTTTAAATAGCAAAGATTAGATAGACAGTTATGTTTATTGTCGTCAATATAAATTGTATGGAATGTAAAGCCTTTCAATCAAAACAGTAAAAATTGTATGAATGGGTATACATATAAAAAAGGCAAGCACTTTTTGTAAATGTCTGAAAAAATATTAGCTTTATAGCAAAAAGTATAGACAGATTTTTTAAAGATAATTCAATTATAGGCAAGTTTTCTTGGGACTTTTTTCTAGGAAAAAGTAAGTCTTAAAAATTAATTTAAAAATCGCCGTACTCATACTGCTAATGCAAACATAACACAGGTATAAAAGTCACGTGCTGAGTAGGTACATTATTTTTTAATTGGTATTAAAATAAATTGGATTAATGGGTATGATGGAAGAATAATCCACAAATAGGTGTTTTTTATTTAACACTACCTGGCAAAGATGTTGGAAGCGGCAAAAAGAGAAACTCGTTATTATTCCTCGTTTCTTCCATCAACGGCGTCGGTGGCGGTGATAGTTGTCGACGGGGTTGCTGGCTAAACTTCGGCTAGCAGAGCGACATTTTCTGGCGGTTCTGGTCGTGTCTTAGAAGCGACGGTATCTAGTTGACCTAAGGAACTCCTAACTGTGGGAAGCGTAGTTCTCTTCGGAATCCAACACTGTGTCGGTGAACTCAAACACTCCCTCGAATCCGCGTGGCATCGTGAAAACTATGTTCGAAGCTTTTTTGAGAATTTGACAAACTCTTCTTTAGGTCCTAAAAGTGGTCCTTTCTCTTCGAGGTATAAACCTCGATTGGCTGGAATTAAAACGAGTTTAAACATAAATACACGTTATTGCAGAATGCGAGAATATTCGAAACATCTCGGAACGTTTCACGAAGCTGCCAGATTGCCAGACATATACCAAGAGGCATCGATACCGGAACTGTCATTGCAGCAGACCGACGTTGTCAAATATCAATAAATTTACTTATTCCTGGTAATTCGAAGATCTGTAATTAAAATCATAGTGTAGCTTTAGCATCAAAATACATTATTATTGTATGAGAAAGGAGGCAAAACAGTGAAAATTAGGTCACAAACATTGAACGGACACGTCGATTATTATTTTTGACTGCGGTAAAATTTTGTATATAGGGTGCATGGTACATGAGACTTGCTCAGAATTCAAAGTAGATTCAGAAAATTAAATCAAAAACAGGTGTTTCCATTAGACAAAATCAATTTGGGGGTAGTCACTTATTTTGGACCACCCTATATGCACAATTTTACCACTAAAAGAACCGCAGTAAAAAATAAAAATCGTCGTGTCCAAACGTTTCTCCAAAAATTATACCCTTGAACTTTAAATGAATGTAGACATAACTTCTGGGACTCACTGTACACATTGGGAGAGTAACAGTGAAACATGAAAGTGATTTAGGAATAAACGGAGATATGGTTGTGTGTCTTACCAATGATTTACCGCCGGCCGTATAAGTATTTCAAGATTTTTACAAATAATTAGTTTACGTTATAAATTGCTAGATATACTAAAGGAAAGAGGGCACTTAGCAACTGGTACAGTACGTGTTTCGTGTTTGCTTGGTTGTAAGTACCTTAGTACCTGATAAACATCTCATAAACAATACGGTAGTAAGGGTGTGCAGTTTCCTTTGGAATCTGCGAACCATTGGTACAGTAAAAGTAAATAATATATTGACGTCTCACGAGCTGTGATAATAAAAGAATACAACACCTTCATAGGAGGTATTGATCTCCATGACATGTTGGTCCAATTATACAGAATAGATATTCGTGCTAAACTATTCTATTTGAGAATCATTATCCATCTTATTGATGTAAGTGTGGTTAATGCTTGGCTAGTGTACCGTTGACACTGTAAGATACTGAACGCAAATAAAAGTTTAATCACGTTTGGCACTGACAAATGGCATGCTCTTCTTATGTCCGGAAAGTCAATTCAGAAGGGACGAGGGCGGCAATCACAAGAAAATTCTCCACAAGTTTCTAAACGAAGATATATTTTGGACCCCAGACTAGTGAATTTAGCTGATTGGCTGGAACACTCAGATCAGAAACAACGATGCAGATTACACATTAAGGCTTATTTAAAAATTAAATGTATGAAATGTAAAATTCATTCATGTTTAAATAAGAACAATAACTGCTTCACTATCTTCCACAATAAGAATTAAATATGTGTTCAAGAACCCATATTATTTATTCTGCATGTTCTCATTCCTAGTGATGCGTTTGGCATCATCCTCCCGAAAGAGAGGAGGAACAGAATTAATAACAAATTCGTTTTGCTTAATAAATAATTAAGTGGAAAATGTTTTTTCTCTAGGCGAAAATATTTGGACTGGAAAGGGTTAAATTTTTATATAAGTTAAGCAACAACCAGATCACGTGCGAATATTTGTCAGAAATTTATTTTTTTGCCCTCAATTTAATTCTAGACATAATCTCACTTTTACTCTGATAACTACGCAACTAATTTGAGAAAATCACCCGTTGTTATTATGTGTCAAAACTACAACTGTATTTCTCAATATTGTGATATTTTCTATTGTACCGTTAAGTGTATCTACAGTGCCCGTTTAAAGCCCCCCCCCCCCCAAACCTGTTATGTGAACCATAAAACTGAAATTAATAAAATTTTGGGAAACCGAACTAACGCACATACACAACGTTTTTGATGGTATTCAGTGACGTAATCATTAAAAATGGCGATCAGCCGCCATTTTGTAAAATAATGGTAAATGGGATCATATAGCAAGTAATACCTCATTTGAAAGCTCGTTCCAAGTCCTTTTCGACGACATCAACAACATTAAAATATTACTACTGATTCATTAGTTTCAACCCAAAAATGCCAATTGATGTTTTGAGGGTTTTGGTTTGAAACTCATAAATCAGTAGTAATATTTTAACGTTGTTGATGATGTCCTCGAAAAGGACTTGAAACGAGCTTTCAAATGAGGCATTACTTGCCATATTCTATTTAAAATTATTTCACAAAATGGCGGCTGTCCGCCATTTTTAATTATTACATCACTGAATACCATCAGAATTGTTGTTCATGTGCCTTAGTTTGGGTTTCCAAAATTTTATTAATTTCAGTTTTATGGTTGACATACTAGGTTGGGGGGGCTTTAGACAGAAATTGTATAAATCAATTGTAACCTCAACATCTTAACATGATTCCTACAATTATTTAGTCTACTTTAGTATTCATATAGTTATTAGTGTATTATATAAGTATTTTGTATTGCATTTTAAGTAATTGGGTGAAATATCTGTTGTAAATAAATATTATTATTATTATTAGATACTGCATAAAGCCAATATTAGACGATGCAATTTTTCCTTCAATTATTGCTGCAATAATTGCAGCAATTATTGCAGAAATTATTGCGGTAAAGTCCGTGATTACACTGCAATTTATTGCCTGAATTTTAGTGTTGCCAATATAAGCAATAAAATTGTGTATGTTGGCGACAATCCTAAAGTATGTAACTTCAAGACAGTTTATTTCCATTAACCTCCAAAGCTGCGAAATTAAATAACGTTCGATTATAATAACCGTAAATAATCGTCCTGTGGTCACGCCAAAGTTTTCATTGCGAAATGTGGACTAAAGAGGTAGTTCGTAATTTAATTAACGAATATGAGAAATATTCGTGCTTGTATTTAGTAAACTCTGTAGATTACAAAAACAAAATTAAAAAAGACAAAGCAATTCAATGCATCATTGAAAGCTTAAAGGAAGCCCGGGTTACTGCTACCATAGACGATGTGAAAAAGAAAATACATGGGCTTAAAACCCAATACTCTGGTGAAATGAAGAAAATTAAAGCATCCGAGTCGAGTGGGGCCGGGGAAAGTGATGTTTATAAACCAACCCTTTGGTGCTTTGATTTACTTGGTTTTTTAAACGACACTTCGTTTCCCCAACGAATTGGGGAGAACAACATTGATATGATACAGGTATGTACAATACGAAGCATGTAAGATAATACTAATTATCTCCCTTTCAAGGATGAAACACTAATATTTGAAGGAAGATGCGCATCATTTGTTGTTCTATTGCCCCCTTGTTGGCTAAGTCCATATTTAAAAGTTGCATTCTTATCATAATCCTCTGATCCTCGATAATTGTTTTTACATTCAGTGCTTAAAAAATTATGAAGTGTGCAGCATGCAAGAACAATTTCTTGAACTTTATCCACATCTAAATTAATCGTTGTGAGTAGAATGCGAAAACGATTTGCTAAAATGCCAAATGCATTTTCAACAACTCGTCTTGCCCTGCTCAACCCATAACTAAAAATTCGCATTTCTTCTGGCAGATTCCTAAATGGATATGGTTTGAGTAAATTAGGCAACAAGGGGAATGCTGCATCAGCTACTATGACATAAGGTACATATTTTGTGCCGCCTGGTAAAATGGCCTCTTCAGGAAAACTTAAAATATTTCTTTGCAATGTGCGATATAATTCGCTACTTTTAACACACCCCCATCCGATACTCTACCATTAGTACCTACATCAATGTACAAAAAATTGTAGTGTGCATCTGCGAGGGCTAGTAGCACTACACTATTACTGCCTTTATAATTATAGTATGTAGATCCAGCATTTCTGGGTGCTCTAAATTCTATATGTTTACCATCCAGCGCACCTAAGCATTGAGGAAAATTCCAAATATCTTTAAACTCTCCTGCCACATTTAGCCAATCAACTACTCTATTAGGAACCTATAAAAAAGGTTCTATTAGACTATATATTGGATTGTCAAAAGCTTAAGACTCACCCGTAAGTAATTATGCTTTAAACTTTTATAAATTGCTAACATAGAATTAGAATCATTTTTATATATCATTTCGGAAATTGTAAAAGATTGAAATAGAACCCAAACATTATAGAGAACCATTACAAAATGACCCCCAACGTGACGACCATTACAAAATGGTGCCCAAATGTGAGGCCCACTACAAAATGGCCCCCAACAGCAGGGCGAACAAAGAAGACCATTACAAGATTGATAAACATAAATACATGTTAACAACGCTTCTCTAAAAATATCGATAATACAGCTTCTCCATTTTCAATCACATTCATTTCATTTTTAGATTTATTTCGCTTTAAATTTAAAAACTTTATAAAGAAAATTTATGTAAAATTAAATTTTGTTTAAAAAATACGTCTACACTTTTACTATAAAACTCAGATAATGAAAAAATTTGAACCAACACGTAAATTCTACGTTAGGAATTTTTTTGTCGCTAAATTACGCGTCATATCAAAAAATTACATAGAACACTATTACTCGATATATTTAAGTTCTATGTCTAGGTATTTTTATATCTTTGGAATATGCAGCTGTTTTAGAAATATTTGATAAAAACACACGCGGGCGCGCGCGCACGCTCGCACGCTCGCACACACACACACACACACACACACACACACACACAGAGATGAAAATTTTCCCAAAAGGTGAATAAACCTAAGGTCAAGACAACACATAAAATAGTACCAAAATTATAGCTTGTAAAAGTAGAGAGCTTCAAAGATAAAATTGAAATATTGAAGAATAAGAAGAAATTAGTTAATATTAAAAGTGAAAGGATATACATAAATAATGACCTAACAAAACAGGAAAGAGACATATAGAAACTAATCAGGAAACAGGCACAAGAAGAAAGGAAACAAGGTAAAACAGTGAAAAGTGGATATCAAAAACTAATCATAAATGGACAACTGTGGAAATGGAATTAAGAAAAAGGAATTCTAGAACAAATGGAGGACAGAACACCACAACAGACAGACAAAGAAAAAGAAAGAAGAAATGAAAAGTAGGGTAAAATACTGGATAGATAACAGAACGCAGAAAAGGAAAAAAGAACTAGAAGAGGAATTTGAGAAAGTAGGATTAAATATACTGGGATATAACAGAGCAAAAAAAAAAAGGGAAATGGGGAAGTAAAACTGGAAAAAAGACACCTATTTAATATACACTGAAGTAGACAATAGTCAACGAGCAAAGGAGGGAGTAGGATGTATAATAAAGGACAAAATAAAATATATCAACGACTGGACAAGGATATCGGAAAGGGTTCTAAGAATAGATATGAGCACAGAGACAAGGGGCGAAGAGCCTAGAACAAGCTCCGGAGTCTTAAACCTCTCTTGTGAGATAGCATGAGGGCCACACTTACTAGAATACAATTTCAACTTCCCACCAAAACAAAAATGGCCGACAAAACAAGTTAGCTTACAAAATTTAATTATGACTCATAATTAAAAACAAAATGACACCAGAAATTAATGATGACTGAATTAAAACAGAATGGCGGAGAAATTTAATTATGACCTCATAATTAAAAACAATAAAAGCGGCCGCCGCAGATCTATAGCTGACAAGAGGTGCATCTCTTCTACTTACGTTGTCCTACTCGTGGTTGTTTGAGTTTCCCGATCGCATATATATATATATATATATATATATATATATATATATATATATATATATATATATATATATATAACTGTTTTGTTAATAATCTCAATTAACTGTAATATAAATGTAATTGTTAATAGTAATTAAATGGGTATCTCATATGGGAATAGAGTTCATTAGCTTTATCGCTTATTGTTGGCAAATAAAATAAACATAATTTAACCTTTGATGTAATTTTGATTGCGTTTACATGTAATCGTGAAATCATGAAAAAATTTACTTTTAATATAAAAATGTTCTTTGTGAAATAAATTGAAAATTATAATAATTGGATGGTATATGAAACAGACCTTAGTTGAACCTGCATAATTACACATGCGTAGCGTCCTAACTGAATTAAAATGCAGCCTGTCAAAAATGTCAATAAAAGATCTTAAATATGTGAGTTCAATTATGTTTTGTTTAAAATTAAAATTGAAAAGTTGATAATAACACTAGTTCATTTACCTTACAGATATTTATACCATGTTGTCGCACAAACATTTACAGATATAATCAATAAAAACATAAATATAGGCAATCAAACGAATAATCAAAACAATTTATGGGTCATGATAATAAAGTTTCACTCACAAGTGTATCTGCATATTCTCAAAGATGTTTTCATTTAGCTGGTTCCATATTAATATCATGGGCAGACTTCATCCCATGTGTAGCCGATGATACTGCTCTGTTGTTCATAATGGTGCTGCATAGATTTCCGTACTTCATCCAATTCCAAATTGTTGAAGAACGACTTTTCTTGGTGGTAATTGTGATGTTACGTAAAATTGCTTATATAGTTTCAATTAAGCACTGTGTTTTAAATCGTATATTATTTATATGTTGTTTAAGATGCTTACAAAATTTTTCGATTTTAAAATTATATTTTATGTTCATATAAATTTTAATTAATTTCACTTTTGTTTTAGATCCCGTTATGGAATTTAGTTTGTCAATAACTATGCGTCGCTTCAAAAAAAAAAATAAACATCAACTCCAGATAACTGACTAATTTTATTAACATAAAAAAAATAAAAACACATCAACCGAAATTTGAACACGTATTTGAATCGAAACAAATTTATTATGATCGACAATTATATCCGTAACCTAACTTTTAAATTTAATCGTAGGTTAAAAACATTTGTTACTGAGGTCTGGACTCTTCACTGACCGCGTTTCAAAAATCCCATAATATTAACGTAACTTAAAACTTACATGTTAACACCAACACTATTAACACTTTTACTTGTTAGTCAAAAAAATTAAAAATAATAAGAGTAAGAGAGCGAGAAATCAGGAGAAATTCCTTCTATACCTTTCTGTGAGCTACCAAAATTTCACCTTTTTCTGTACCATACACACAAAGTATCCAAGCCTCTGACTGGACTAAACAAAATTGTTAACTTAACTAAAATACAAATTATGCCATAACTTTCTTAAAATAAGCCGGATTTACAGATTCGGAATCAGGGCAAAATTCCGCGTAAAACGATACCTCACAAGCTTTAACACTGTGGAATTTGACAACTTATATTGTAATTTTACTTATATCTAAGAAACTATTTTACACCTAAACTAATTACATATTCGTAATCTACACGAAAAACTGTATCAGAACACATTTATTTCAAATAATATAACTTAATTTTAGCACAAATTCCTTTTTCATATCATAGTTTTAGGTAGATAACCCCACTTTTCTAATTTTATGTTCATATACTTTGTATATTGTAAATTTCTTTATGAAAACGAGGGAAACCCTCTATTAATTGCTTTTATAATTTATTTTAAGCTTAAATTATCCTACAAAAACTATAAATTTGCAAAATCCTTAAAATTAATACTTAACCTAATTTATTACAATTTTACTCATAATTTGCGTTTACAACGTCCAAATTACTTGAAATGTTATTTTATGATGTTGTTATAACTGTCTTTAACATCAAAACTGTTTACTTTCACTGTATAGTCTAAAACTTTGTCATTTCAGAAATCCATATTGTTTACCACACTTATGTAGATTTTGTACACAAAAAGTATTTTTATGTTAAATATCCCAATGTAGAAATGTTGTTCACGTTCTATTTAATGTTTACAACGCACTACCACTTCTCCTGCACTTTTTGTACACTTTGTCTGTGTATTATAACTAAACCGTGTCTGTATCATAACCCTTTCTTAAAGTTTATATATTTCCTGCATTGTAACTAACTCGATACATGTTCTACATATTGTTAAAAATCTACTTCATGTGATAAATATCTGTCAAGTTTCTAAATTGCATAAATACTTTGAATAAACTGTAAATTTACTGAAATATGTTCTACGAACTTAATCGTACTCGCGAATATCAATCCTTCTGACCTTCCTCACGTGCTCCTTATATAGCCCAATGCGTTTTATGAATAAACAAACTTGTGCAAATTCCACCAAGCCTGTTTCGTTAAATCAAAACCATTTTCTCTCACTTGTCTATTACTTTGCTTATTAAAACGTAGTGTAAACATTCTCCAGTCTATTTAAATTTGCTCACTATTCTTGTCCCTGTATTTATCTTATCTCTAACCATCTCAATATATATATATATATATATATATATATATATATATATATATATATATATATATATATATATATATATATATATATAATTTGTAATGGCTAAATTGATTAAATTATTAATTTAAATACGTTTGAGGGAAAAGGGTTGTTTGGCTGTGTCTCTTTAGTGGGGAAAGGTAATTTAGGTATTAGGTAAAAATTTAAATGTTAAGATGTTGATTATTAATAGGTTTTTAACTTTGCACCGGACTAGCTCAATCTCAAATGGGGATAGGGATCAAAAGTATTTAGTTTGGAAATTTAACTTTAGATTTGAATGTGAATGTGTATAAGATTTACACTTTATAAAATTTCCACAACTGTATAAAATTTACTCTGTATATAATTTACCTCCAACACATGCGTTGTAATATGATTGAATGAATTTAGAGATGTCAAAATTGTCAAATAATTTAGAAAATTTACTGTTTAAGTTCAACAATGAAATTAATTTAAAAATTTTGATTACTTTACAAGTGTTTACACAAGTAATTGTTTGAAATTATATACCAATACATATATCTAAAGAATAATGAATTGCAGGAAATTTATCAAATAAATGTCCAAAATAAAATAGGGTTATATACTAAAATGTGACTCACATATACAGTCCTCAATGCAGATGGATGTTTTCGAATAGTTCCAAATTGATGCAGGTAATTGGATTGTCGAAGACAGCAGCTTCCAACGGCAAATGATGTTTTCTTTCCAAATCGGCCACTCCAGTCACTTATTTTAATTTGGTAATTTTTATTGAAATAGATTAAAAACTTAATGATCGTTATCGATTTTAAAAGAAATGTTTAAATGTTATCCAAACTTTTGTTATAATCACTTTTATTTTAGGTACCGGATCAAATTTATTTTATTTAAGAAGGAATTGTACGTAGAAATAAAACACCAGTAACCAAATAAATATGCTTTTAATTTGGTAGAAACGAAATTAAATTAAATACGATAACACAAAAAAAAAATTCTTAACAAAACAAAAACGTAACACAAATCAACTCGTATAATTATTTTACGAACATCAGCAGGTATCGGAGACCGAACTATTTTATTTAACCGCCGCTATAAAAACAATTGCTCTCGAATTATTTTATTCGTAAAACGTAACTTTATTTACGATGATTTAATTTGGTTATGAAAACTTGCTCTTTTTTTTTACAAATGCACAACACTGCTTTAACCTTATTTTAAATTTTAACAAAACTAGAGAGAGATTATGGTTCCAGGGCAATTCCTTTTATACCTTTTTGGTTGTTAGTAAAAATTCAATTTTTTTTCAGCCATATTACCTAAGTAACTAAGGCTCTTATTGGTCGAAACATTTACAAATTTGGACTAAAATGGAAATTTGGCCATAACTTTCTTATACTTTATCGAATCTAAAAACTAACAACAGAAATGAAAACTAGACAAAATTTTGAACAAAAGGACACCTAACAAGCTATGGTTCCTTAAATTAATATACGAACTCACTTACTCTAAGCTGAATATGCTTCTAACTATTTAAACTTACAAGCTACACTTAATCTAATAACAGAAACGGAATTCTGAGGCAATTTTACATAAGAAAACATACTTTTAGTGTTAGAAATATTGAATTTAAAAGAATTTTGAGTTTATGTAAAAATATTCTAGATTTACCTAAAATTTCACACAATTTTGCGGTAAAAAGCAAAGTATCCTTATAAAAACAGTGAGATACTGTGAAAGAGCGCTTATTAATTGCTTTAAGAGCAAAATTAAAGCCTAATAATATGAAAAAACTATAAAATTATGAAAAAAACCTAGAAATTATAACCTAACCAAACTTAAATCTAAAATTGGAAATAACACATTTAAAAATGTTTTCAACACACAAAATGTTATGTTCGAGGTTTGTAATGCTTGTCTTTATTATCTTCACTAATATTTTCTAATGCATAGAGTCATATATTGTTGCATTAAAAAAGTCTCTTCGTCTAACACACTTATTAAAATTTTTATTATAAAAATGTATATCACTGTGAATGTCTTTATGCTAAATTGTTTTAAGCATTGTTCTTGCTGTTAAACTTAAATCACAATGTTCGTCACTTAGTTGCTTCCCGAAATATATGCGAAAAATGTCTAATATGTCTATATGATAACCCTTTTATTAAATTTCTACATTTCCTGCTTTCGAAAACTAATTATACAACATCCTTAACATAATCCTAACTATACAATTCATGTTTAAACACCTGTAAAGTGCTCACTTGCCAAAATACCCTACAAAAATTGAGTTTTATTGAAAAAAATGAAATGCTAAATTGACTTTACGAAGATAGGTGTATTTAACATTCTTGACATCTTTGTTGGTAGCAAAATGTTTTTATGATGAAACCAAACTATGTAAATAATATTCAGACTAAATTATACACAACACATCTATTGTAACCACATCGTGAACCAGATTTCTATAAAAATGTCTCGCATATGTATCGAGCTTGAAATCACCCTTTTATTACTAAATTTTCAAATTTTCAAATTGTACGATCCTTCCTTTACCTCTTTCTGAACATCTCAAAAAAATATATATATATATATATATATATATATATATATATATATATATATATATATATATATATGAATGTGTCTGTTTGCATTCACTAACCGGCACACACCGTTCTACTGGTCACCCTCATATTTGAAACATAGGTTGGTCTTAGTCACCGTTGGGTTTATGGGTATTGACCGAGCTATAGGAGGGTACACGTTGTCATGGTGGGACAAGTATTATTTTATAGTATTTATAAACAAACGAACACAAGGTAATTAATAAAAGCAATTTTATAGTATTTATAAACAAACGAACACAAGGTAATTAATAAAAAGCAAAGGTAAATTCGTATTTGAAACTTGTAGCACAGAACATGACAAATTCATTTGAGGTTATGATTATTAATTGCATGATTTATTTCCTCCCATACATGCGAAATTCGTTTTGCAGTTGAAAACCTTATTTTTTACGAAATTCGAATTTTGTATGAAATATCCGAAATTCGTATCTATGAAAGCTAGGCTTTAGTAAGTTCACTCACGAAAATTAGCAGTGTTGCTCGCATTCAGGATACGAAAACGTTCCGGAGCGGTTGTGTAACAGTTGGCGTAACGTATTCGGAAACATTAAATACATCTCACGCACGCATCTCAATTAGCAAAGTCCCAAACCGTTGCTGGTATAAGCGTTATTTTCACTTTTGACTAGGAAAAGTTCGTAGTCCAAGTAGAAACCGGAGAAATGTTATACCTTCTACTACATACCAACATTTCTCTGCTATAAACCATGTCAATCCAGAAGAAGTTTAATTGATTTTGTATGGGGTGTTCCAGATGTCTTCTGATATTGATATGAAACTTGTTAAACTTGAACCTAAAGAGGAAGAACCGATAAATTTACTTTTAACTGTTCGACATTTTATGGTAAATAATGATATAATAAAAGAAGAAAATGTTACTACAAGCAAAGTAGACAATATAAGAGAAAATAGTGTCGAACACGTCGCAAATTTAGTATCTGCATGTAATCAATCTGATTATTCAACAACCACACAAGTAAAACAAAATTTAAAAAATTACACCTCGAGTTCTGCCCACATATATGAACAATGTGATTATGTGACAAAATCGAAAACCAATTTAAAACAGTATATTTTAAAACGCAATAATAGTGGAAAGTATAAATGTGAACAATGTGAGTATTCTACAAGTGTGAACCAGTATTTAAAGGCCCATGTAGTAAAGCACTCTTTAAGAACAACATACAATTGTGAACAATGTGATTTTACTACCAAATGGAAAGCTTATCTAATACAGCATTGTTTAGTAAAGCACAACGAAAGTGTTATTTATAAATGTGAACAATGTGATTTTACGACAAAATGGAAATCTAGTTTAATACCGCATAATTTAAAACATAGTGATAGCGTTAATTATAAATGTGGCCAATGTGATTTTACAACAAAATGGAAAGCTTATTTAATACAACACAGTTCAAATCACAATAATAGTATTCATTATAAATGTGAACATTGTGATTTTACAACAAAATTGAAAACTAGTTTAAAACGGCATACTTTAAAACACAATGATAGTGTTAATTATAAATGTGAACAATGTGATTTTACAACAAAATGGAAAGCTTATTTTATACAGCATAGTTTCAAACACAATGATACTGTTGATTATAAATGTAAACATTGTGATTATGTAACAAAATCAAAAACTAGTTTGCAAAAGCATAGTTTAAAACACAATGATAGTGTTAAGTATAAATGTGAACAATGTGACTATTCCACAAATGTGAAACGATATTTAATGGTTCATGTAGTAAAACACTCTTCGAGAGCTAAATACAATTGTGAACAATGTGGTTATACAACCAAATTGAAAGCTTATTTGAAAAGACATAGCTTAAAACACATTAATATTGCTAATTTTAAATGTTTTCAATGTAATTTTACAACAAAATGGCGGGGTAATTTGAAAAAGCATGGTTTAAAACATCATCACTGATACTGTTGTGTTTAAACATGAGTGTTCCACAAACGTGAATTTAATACAACATACTCTCAAAGTGTTACTTACCAATGCACCCAATCTCATTATGTAAAAAAATTGTAATTTGGTTTGAAACGACCATTAAAACACAGAGTATTTATATAAATTTTGCATTCTTAGTGTGAAGTTAGTAATATTTTTCCAACAATCAATATTTAAAAATATGTTCTCCTCCTTAATAGTACCACTTAGTGTACAAAATGGGCAGATTTAACTTACTTGGCATGTGATTTTAAGAATTTTATTGTACATATGTATTCTACATAATCAAAGAAGTATTCAACACTAATCATCAATTTTGCCATATGTCTCTTATTATTCATAAAAAAATTCATACACCTTTACAGTATTCTCATTTACATGTTTAATATATGAAATTAAAAAAAATTTATTTCTCATATGGGTTGCTCATTAGTGTTATACAGGTATGGACAAATATTATCGTGGGTCTGACTTATAATAAGTAAAACGAAGACACTACAATCAGTTCACTAAAAGCACTGATGTCATACATGCGTCTTTTGAGTAGGCTAGTATCAATGACACATTTAATTGCTACTGTCAACAGAATTGAAAATCAATGTTTTTGCAAGTCCGACACAATACTCATGTATTCCACTGAAGATAAAATACAGATTATTAAGTGGTATTATTCAGGAAAAACATGAAATAATGGGCAGGTTTGCTTTTTCCATTGAAAACAGGCCAATTCCATCAGAAAGTACGATTATGCGTACTTTTTGTAAATTTGAAAGATGTGGATGTTTAAATAATTGTAGAAAATGCAGTAGCATTGATGGTAATGATGTGAGCATCCTGGTCGTAACTAAACGAGGACCACGAACTCCAAGAAATTGTAGTGTGTAGTTTAGCTGAAACTAATTTCCCATGCAATAGTACAAAAATTGATGAAACCATGAACAGTTCGCAATATCTTGAAAAGGAATAAATACCATTGCTATAAGTTGCAAAGTACAGTAGATATTTTTTCCAGATCATCAAAAGCGTATGGAATTTTGTGAAGATATGATGAATGGGACTAATGAAAATGAAAGATTTATTGAAAATATTTTGTTTACCAATTGTTCTTTTAACTTACATGGCCAACATAATCCGTCTGTCGCTGTTGGTTACTCTCGGGAAAACAAACACATTAGTATTCCTTACCGGACACAATACCCCCACAAAGTTAAGTGTGGGCAGGAATTTTAGGCAATTCCATAATTGGTCCATTGTTTATCAATGCAAACTTGAATGCGAACTTGAATGCGAACAAATATTTAGAACTGTCGAGAAAACCAGATAATTCCAGCTGTTCAACGCCTCAATATAAATTTTGATGACATTTGGTATCAAGAAGATGACTGTCCAGCTCATACTGCAATATGAGTTCAACAGTTTTTGGAAACTACGTTCCCTAACTATTATTAGTGGAAAAGGTACTATTAAATATTCTCCTCGCTCACCTGATATCACAACTTTTTTGTTTGGGGATATGTATCCTAGCAAATTTATGGGCACAGGCATTAACGTGCTAACAATTTGGACGGACTTCGTGTCAAAATCACAGACTCTTTAAACAGCACCACCCAAGAAATGTTAGAAAACATCCGAACTGAATTTTATCACAGATTGGGTTACTGCCTTGTGCAAGGTGGAGGTCTTTTTGAAAATTTTATAGAGTTTTGAAAAAAGTGTATTCTCTTCATTTTTAAAAATAGTTGGTTTTTCAATAAGAATTATAATGCTAAAGTTAAACCTTAAACTTAAGTTATACCATCGAGTATCAATGGCGCGGCTTAAATTTGAAAAACACCTAGAAACATTGACGATGTTTTGTTGGTATTCAAAATTACTAACTATATGAACCAATAACGACATACGTTTTTAAAATCTTAAACCATGATTTACTAAAATATGAGTCGTAAGACACCTCTCGCCGGCTCGATCATAGCTGTATCTGGATACTTTAGATGAAACAAATCAATTTCACACTGTTACGACACATCGCCAATACCGTAACATTTCACTAAATTATTTGTTGCAACGTTAGCATTCTAAATCTTATTATGCAAAAATAAACCAAACTATTTTTACGTCAATTTGACAATAAATAAATAATTTGAGAAAAAGTTGATGACTATCTTGATTATAATACAGAACGATAAATTAACAAAGATTGTTATTTAACCCTTTCGAGACTAATGGGCTATATTTGCCCTAAGAAAAAACTTGCTTTAAAAATACGACTTTCTTTCTTTAGGAAAAATAACTTTATTGCAACGAAAAAAGCTTTAATAAATGGTACCAAATGACCTAAGCTTTGGAAAAATAATGCTAAATCTATTATACCGGGTGGTCGTAAAGGAAGGAATAAATTCAATATCTCGTAAAGCACAATTTTTTTCAAAAATCGCTCGGACACATCGATTTTATATTTTTTCGGGGCATATTTTGCGAAAAAAAAAAAATTTATACGGGGTGTCTCAAAAAAGATTAGCTAAAAAAAATTTTTTTTTCAAATTGCAACTCAATTTTTTTATTGCATTTTTGGATTGCCCTTACAATTCTAAACATTTGTCATGCAGCATGTGCTATACCTAAGTCCAAGCGTTTTGGAGTTATTCGCATTCAAAATTTAAAATTGAAAAAGGTCATGAAGAAAACGAAAATAAAATAATTTTATAACGTTTTATTATATCGAAAACAAAGATTCGTAAACTTAAAAATAATTTTATCAGCAATGTTCGAAATGTCCTCCGTTAGTCAACTGACAATAGCCTAATCGATCTACAAATTCCTGCTGCACATTTCGAACCATTTCGGTTAGTTGACTAACGGAGGACTTTAGAACATTTCTTTTTTGAAAACAAACAAAACCTAAACTTACTATTTAGTATTACGTGCCTAAATATAAGGAAAATTAAAATAATCATTATGTACAATATGGGCGAAAGTTTGAACATAAAGGTATTATCTTCTTAAAAATTGTTTATTTTTCAATTTTCGAACATCGTCTACATCTTTCCTGTTTTGAGATAACAGGTTGATGATCTCTACACTTAAAAGCGTTCGAAAGAATTTGATGATCGATTTATGATCTCTTTTACAAATTTTGCATTCTGGCGTCCTAAAGCTTAAATTTCTCCGACAATTCAACAAAAAATGACAAGAAAGGAATGTTAGAACGTTGGCGTGATTCCTTTAAATGATACATGCATTTACCAGTAGTTAGTAGCAGTTTGTAAAATACCTTTTCCACCACTTTAGGCTTACGATCTATATCATAGAGACCATCTTTGGTCTGACAGGTTGTACTATAATTGTTATAGAATTCTATGCATGACAGTTACGAGTACGATATTTTTGTGTCCATCCAAGATTACCATTACCATTTTCATTACTAGCATTTTCAACATCCAACGAGCGCATTTTTTCTTTGGAAATTTCGCATATTCTTTCTTGTGCAAATGCAAGTTTCAACTGCAGCGAACGGTAGAGTGTCTATAGTTCTTCCTTTTACATAACTTATATAGTATATATATATATATATATATATATATATTATATATATATATCGTTTTACTTATGTATAACTTATTATAATTCTAGGCGATTTCGAGCCGGAAAGTTCATATGAATGTATGTCCTCGTGTTCTTATCGATCTACAGGCTGTTGAAGTTGTGTTTTTCGGTTTTTCCAAATTTTTCGAAAACCCTTCTAGATATTAATATTGAAATTTTACATATTGTATAAGGGAGAACATTTATTAATTTACAGTGGTAGATACAGCTAGGTCATAAATTTATTTAATCTTCCGTTTGAAGCTATTTTAATATGCGTAACAATGACAAATCATTCCGAAGACGATACTTTTAAATATTTAAATAATTAAAATTGTATACGAGTTATTTACAATAGTTGTTTAAAATAAAATGGCAATTTAATTGGCATTTCCTAGAACAAATCTTTTGGGTGTAATATTACATAAATAGTTTTAGTTCCTTTCTTAAAAATTGGATTTATATTTTTGCATTCGCGCAAGCGTGTAGATTTTAGAAATACACTTCAGTTATTCTGAAAGCTTTTTGTACTTCACTTAATGCTGATTGTTAACAGCAATAAGCATGATTTTACTTAATTTTTATATTTTGGTGCCATCAGAATTTTGGTGGTAAGTTATTTTTCTCATTATATTTAAAGCTAAAGCCTTTGCTTTTTTAGGCACTTATTTTACGTACTTATTTTACGCACTTTTACTTTTTAAGTACTTACTTTTCAAGTATGCACTGTTATTTTTTATTAAGTACTTTTTTTACGTACTTATTTTTTTAAGTACGCACCTTTTTAATCACTTAATTTGTGTACTTAATAATCTTTAATGGCACGTATAAGTCAATAGTTAACTGTACGATTATTATAAATGGCAAGTTTTACTTGAGTTACCTTTACAACGCAAGTTCTACATTCTTTTACAAATAAATTTGGCGAATTAAACTTCAAGGAAATTCCATATTTTAAGGATAACTAAGCAAGACACTGACCTCACCATATGAGCCATTCTGCTTCATAGTACCTGTAACAGTGTATGTACAGAACCGTTAAAAGGTAAAGTTTTTTACAATTTAGTTTATGACTTCTAATTTTTTCGTTTTCAAACATATATTAAATAAACTTATGTATAACTTGTTATTTTATTTTCATTTGTGTTAATTGTTTATAGTATTCAATAACTAGGTTTTGTTGTTCCTAGATAGATATATAAAAAAAGAAAGGCAACATGGCGCTCGAGTATTTATTATTTTTTCATAATTTATTGATAACATTTTGGAATTAAGTGAAAATAATCAAGCAGAAAGAAGCAACTAGCATTTCAGGTAGGTTAATTAAACTATTTATTAGAATTCTTATTTTAATCTTCCGTTTGAAGCTATTTAATAATATACTTTGGCGCGTAAACTCTAAATTAGAACCCACCCTTATATTCATCTACCGATGAGCCGACGGCAGTAGCGATTATTAAAAGGTAATTTTTATATTAATTAAATTATTTGATCAATTACGAATGGTATATTACATCATCGCTTTTGTTTTAACATTATAAGTTGGCCCAGTTTTAGTGTTTATACACTTGGAGCCGCTATTAATGTTACAATTTGACGCCTTTAATAATTGTTGTTATACTTTGGCTAAAGTTAATGTTATAAAAACACCCGAACTAAATTTTATCGCGTAAGGTGGAGGTCTTTTGAAAATCTTATAAAGCAGAGTTTTGAAAAAGTGTATTCTGTTCATTTTTAAAAATAGTTGGTTTTTCAATAAGAATTATAATGCTAAAGTTAAACCTTAAACTTAAGTTATACTATCAATGTAAATGTTAATGTCCTTTTGTAGCTCTCGTAAGTTTCTTCTTGGTTCTTCTTTCGAGTAGTATCGAACCATGTCATACATTCGCAATTACAATAAACTATGATGTTTGAGATATTATCATTTAATGTTTAAGTGTAAGTAGTTACTTAATAGTTTCAAAGAACACGCGACTTTTCATCATCTTAATTGCAAGCTCTAGTCACAGCAGTTGCGTCACTAATTTAATACTCTCAGAGGACGCCGATGTTGTCAGATTGTGAAAATAACAGTTTGACAACTGTCAAATCTCAGCTTCAGGTTAGGTTTATTATTTTATCACAATAATAAAATTTAAGTTTTATATTTCTTTTGAAAATATATGTTATGTCAAATGTTTAATGTCCGAAATGCTTGAGAACACCGGACAGAATTGTCAACCTAAATCAGTTCTATCTGCATCCTCCCGTGCACAATAGGTGGGTTCTGAAGGTGGTAATGAAACATGATACAATAAAAACAAGATTTGATCTTGCGCATGTTCCCAATCGATGTGACATCACGCGGTGGTTTGAAAGTTTTATGTGTTTTTGTATGCCGTTTTGTGTTTGATTTGAGACATATTATATAATAAGTATTAGCTGTCTTGTAGTGATATTTGTGAATTAATATACCTGCTTTTATTGTGCAGGCTGTGCCTTTTAATAATTGTATAATCATTACCTGATTCTCAAAATATTTATAAATTAGTAGGTATAAAAAGTATGTCGCCAGTCTGATCGGCTTCTTTATATTGATGCTTAAAATTTTAAATGTTAAAACAGAAACCTATTTTTTTAATTTAACCAGTGGCGTAGATACAGCTAGGTCATGACATAAATTCCACAAAAAAAAATGTGTTACGCCACTGTTTTAAATGACGCGTTTACACGATATGCATCAGAAATCAATTCCGAACAAAAAAGATCTGCATACATTTTCACGTAGAACTCACCGTTTAGGAAAAAATAATTAAAAAGTGTCGTTATAACGTGCAGTTTATTTACAAGATAAAGATATGTCACAAAAACACAAGTGAGCTCTGTCCGTTGATAAGGAAACATCGCTATGTATTTCGTTAATAATCCTGTCATGTCAGTCTTATTCTTGACAGGCAATAACTAGTTTAAAAATTTGTTCTTTTTGTTGTTTTCCAAGTGTTTTGTCTTCATAAAAGTAAGAGAAATGGTCAATTATGATATTTCGGAGATGACTGACATGCATTTCGTCTATAGTCTGGCTGACGGCAATGCTAAACAAGCCAGGTGTCTTTACCAAGAAAGATTTCCCAACCGTGCTGTTCCCGATAGTAGAACATTCACAAACATCCATCTGCGACTGTCTCAATATGGCAGTTTACAAAATGGAAACCGAGAGGGACGACCTCGTACAGTGAGGAAGGGAAGTAGAGGGGCTGTTCTCAATAAAATTGAACAGAATCCAGGATCTAGTACACGCAAAATTGGGAGTGCGTTGAATATTTGCCACAAAACTGTATGGGAAATTTTGAGAGAATATTTGCTGTATCCGTATCATCTGCAAAGGGTACAAGCTCTCCTTCCACGAGTTTTTCCAGCACGCAGGAATTTTTCCATGTGGTTTCTCCAGAAGGTTGCAGAAAATCCTGATTTCGACAGGCAAGTTATCTTCACAGATGAAGCAAATTTCTCCAGAGAAGCAATCAGAAATTTTCGTAATGCTCATTTATGGAGCGAAAAGAACCCTCATGCTATAGTAGAAACGAAATTTCAGCAGCAATTTTCAGTCAACGTATGGGTTGGTATTATTGGAGATTTTTTAGTTGGACCATTCTTTCTTCCAAGGCGCCTTGACGGTAATACCTATCGTGCGTTTCTTCAAAATAATTTGCCTGAATTACTAGAAAATGTCCCTCTTCTAGTACGTCAGCACATGTGGTTCATGACGACGGTGCGGCACACTTCAGCATTTTGGTGCGTGAATATTTGAATTCAGTTTACCCAAATCGATGGATAGGTCGTGGGGCCTCAGTTCTGGCACCGAGATCCCCTGATCTGAACAGCTTAGACTTTTATTTCTATCTTAAAACTCTAGTTCATAATACACCAGTTCAGACGTTGGAAGACTTACGCAATAGAATAATTGATGGCTGTGCAACCATACAGAAACAAATTTTTGAAAGAGTGCGTCGTTCAATGAGGAGAAGAGCAGAAGCCTGTATAGAAGCGGATGGTGGACATTTTCAGCATTTTTTATGAATTACTGCACAAAAGTTTTTCCCTTTATTGTTCAGTTTCTGTAAATAGTTTCTATGTTAGGAATAAATGCACGTTATAACGACACGACACTTTTTAATTATATTTTCCTAAACGGTGAGTTTTACGTGAAAATGTATAGAGACCTTTTTTGTTCGGAATTGATTTCTGATGAATATCGTGTAAACGCGTCATATAAAACAGTGGCGTAATACATTTTTTTTGTGGAATTTATGCCATGACCTAGCTGTATCTACGCCACTGGTTAAATTAAAAATGAACTTTTGAGTTGAAATAAGGGCCTTCATGCCCTTATACAATATGTAAAATTTCATTGTAATATCTAGAAGGGTTTTCGAAAAATTTGGAAAAAACCGAAAAAACACAACAACTTCAACAGCCTGTAGATCGATAACGAAGCTTCTGAGGACATACATTCATATGAACTTTCCGGCTCGAAATCGCCTCAGGAATCGCCCCTTAAAATAAGTACATACACTTAAGTAACACCCTGTATATATATATATATATATATATATATATATATATATATATATATATATATATATATCGAAGTCGTATACGTAGCCAGTTAGTGAGTCACAACGCTCCCAAATTTTGATCCCACGCTTGATGGGCTTCAAGAGAAGATATTGCTTTAGGTTGGACCTTCCTTTGAACTTCGTCTATGGATTGAAAGGGACTCTCCGATCTTGCCTTCAAGAAAATACCTTTTAGGCAATTTACTAAATCGTTCACGTAGTAAGTGTTGCTCGCGTTCTCTGGTTTTTTGGGCATATTGAAGTATAGCTTACTAATCAATAATTTGAAGCGGTCTCTCGAAATGGCAAGTTTAATTGCCTCATTTCCTAGACTCTTGTTCGAAGACCAGTAGTGGTGGATAGCCGGTAATTTATTGTATGCCATAATAAATAGGCACCCCCACAATGATCATAACTTGTTTTTATCCAGATTTATGTGCCAATATGTCTAACCTTTCGTTAGTACATTGCGCAATTTAGTTCAAGAGGCTTTTCGGAAACAATTTTAGGAAAATATCAACTGCGGAAGAGTTTCTGCCAACATTGGCTAAAATAGTAGTGGGGGTTTTACCCTTCAGGTGTATTCATTCTTGGTATAAAATCACTTGGTGGATTGACCCAGGTGCAGCTTTTCGAAATGTCGGTGATGGCAACAGGAGAAGATATTGTATGAAATTCATCATTTTCTTCTTCTTCGGACTCCGATGAATCATCTGCCGAACTGATATGATTGAAAATACCTGGCTTTGGAAAGTTGTAGATTGTTTTCATTCTCTGATTAGGAGTGGTTTTTCGTCTTCTTTTTCGTGTGACCTCTAAATCCCTATCATCACTAGAGTTACTTGTACTGTCTGATTCCATATTATACTCCGAGCCACTGTCCTCAAATGGTTCAACATCGGACATTTGTCAATAATGTCTTGAAGATCTTTTGTAGATCACTGTTTTCTGGAACAAAATTTAGTTTAGAACGGTTAGGATGTATATATCCCGTAACGAAAGACTACTGGGATATATATGTCCCAGACACATTTTTTAGGTTTAAATATCAAATTATAAATTTTAAACCTCACTAACGTCATGCACATCTTACCTAATAACTTACCTTGACATTTTAAACGTTATTCACTTTATCACGTTATTCACTTTTTCACTGATATTTTAACAAAAATACAAGCTGTAGGTTGCCCTCGTGTTGTTCAGAATCAAATAAGTGACCTACTACACAAGCTGAAAACATCAGCTAGCGTTTTTGCATGTCGATGCAGCATAAAATACGAATGGGACATATTCTTATGTTAAATTAATAGCCTGACAAGCCAACAGTAATTGGGACATATGTATCCCAATAGTATTTCAGGAACCCAAATTTAAAAAAATAAACTCGTCGCGAAAGGGTTAAGTAAATAATGGGCATGCCATATGTTCGGGAGTTTTGCGAAAAAATCCGAACGATAACGTTGAGTAAACGTCCGTTTCCAACGCATGTGCAATGTGTCAATTTTTGAAGCGATCTTGAAATAATATCCGACTAAAAACATAAAAATCCGATTTTTTGTTTCAAACTTCGTATTTAGGCTTTTTCTTATAAACGATAGTATCTGTCTCTTACTGCAATTTTAGGTTTTCTTAATTTATTATATGACAAACTCATTTTTTCTACAAGTAGGACTGTTAATAAAGAATGACTTTGTCGTAAAACCAAAAATAACGATTTTTTTCCTCTCGTATACTCCATCGGTATATACACTGTATAAGTTCTAAAAAATATGTATTGGATTGCTCTGTGGTTCAAAGCTAAAGGTGTCAGACTTGTAAGTAAGAGGTACCAAAGCCAGAATCCGAGAGTAGTCAAATCCTTTGGGGAAAAATCATAACAAATGTATTCGTAATCAGTCCTTCTCAGGACTAAGCCTGATGACGGAAGAGCGGGAATTAATCTATGATCAATAAAAATTTTAAAAATCTCGTTTAGGAACTCTTTACCGAATTTAAGTTTTCTTTAAGTGTTAATTTTGAAGCAGATTTTAAAATTCTTGATATGCTACTAGGAACCACGACCGTCTTCAGCGAGTTCAGTCGGCGATCCGTTTATTTTAATAAGCATACAGGATGTCTAGTGCGAATTTAGCTCCGAAAAAATCGTTTTTAGTATCTACGTATGTATTACAAATGACCATTAAAGCACGCTGGAGAGTACGTAAATCAACAATTAGGGTAAATCCGGGATAGATGGACCACCGGATTAGACGGACCACTTCAATAATTCACAGATTTGTCACAGCAGCGCTGCAATCGATGTGTGTACTTGTGCAACTGTATGAGTTATTATCGTGTGAAAAGTTTGTGTTCAGTATTTTACGTAGTTCTTTAGAAAAGTGGATTGTTGACTTTGGGGTCAGTTGAAAAATTTATTACACTAGACTAGCTTTAAACATATTTCAGTTAGTTTAAAGGATATCGGTGTCATATCAAGTGCAAATTTAAATTTTTACCTCCTGACGTAATGCGCAGACGGGAGTTTTGAAACAACCATCGATCATATTTCTGTATTAAAGTGTTTTGTAACTGTGGTTTCCTAAGTGGAGTTGATCGGCCTATTTCCACAGTTTATGCTTTTGAGCGCGACGTTTCAAGCGGACTCTTTCCGTCATCAGGCTTAGTCCTGAGAAGGACTGTTTTCACTTGAGTCGAATTCATTTGTTATATCTAATTTTCTCCACTTGACTACTCTCAGATTCGAACTTGGTACCTTTCCTTACTAGTCACCCTTTACCGCTGAGCCACTGGTAATCCAATATATATTTGTTAGAATTATATATATTAAACTATTTTCGTGGTTGCGCAGGTTTTTGCATGTTGCGCTGTAACCTTTGCGCAGGTGTATTCAAGCTCTTGCCATTATTGGAATCCATATGGGTTTCATTTCTACACTGCTTATTATTTTCTGCTAGTGCGATGAATGTGGCTTCTTTGAGTTTCCGACGAGTTGTATTTCGTCCTTTGCCACTATCTGTATGTTATCCCATTGGATGCGGTGGTCTTCGTTCCAGACATGTTCAGCGATTCTTGATCTTTCTGTTTCGCCCTTGCGGACGTTGTTCTTGTTTCCTGAGTTCTCACTTGGGTGGTCTTGCTCTCTCCTTGTATGCTCTGCCGCATTCGCATGGTGGTTTATACAGTTCTTGGAATTCTGATCTTCATTGTATGGTTTGGTTTTGGTTAGTATTCCCCTGAGCGTTCTGGTCGATTTGAAGGCAGTGCGTATCTTGTATTTGCTGCCTATCCTTCGTATTTTGTCTGAGGTACCTTTATATATGGTATTATCGCTGTATATTTAGGTTCTTTTTTTCGGTTACCCTTTCCTGTTAGGTTAGGTGTTAGATCGGGTAGCCATTTTCTTTGAGTGTTCTAGCGATATTTTCTTTTTCTGTTCAGGTCCTCTTGTTTTGAGCATATTGTTTTTGCTCTATCGTACAAGCATTTTCTACCCTAACTTCACGTTTTGTGGTGATTGGAGTTGTAGTGTAGGTACCTTGTGGGTAGGTTTCCTGTATACACTTGTCGTGAAAGTGTTGTCATTCCTGTGTACAAGTACATCCAGGAATGGCAGTTTTTTCCGACTCAATTCCATTGTGAATTTGATGGTGGGTGCGGCTATTTAGATGATCTAGAATTCATCTAGCTTATGCTTGCCGTGTTGCCAAACTACGAAGGTATCGTCCACGTATCTAAGCCATATCCTTGGTTTCTCTGTGAATTCGGATATCGCTTGGTCTTCAAAGTCTTCCATATATATTGCTCACTATGGGTGATAGTGGAACCCATAGCCATCCCAAACTCTTGTTGGTAGAACTTGTCTTCTACCTGGAAATATGTAGTTCTAATGCATATTGTCAGAAGTTCCATTATTGTGTTTACCGAGAGTTGCGTGCGTTCGTCTAACGTTTCATCCTTTTCCAGCTTGTCCCTTATGATAGTTAGTGCCTTATCGGTAGCGATCATATCTTTATATTATGGTAATTAAACAAAGTTAGTTATGACACAACTGCTACGACGCGTGAAAATTGGTAGGTATAGTAGCGCCGGGAGAAGCGCCTCATGGCGGACTCGAGAATGGAATAATTATTACTGTGAAATGCATCTGTTTCCCTTTATCTTAGTGCTAAGTTCCACTTAAAGAAAGACAGGTTATATAATATATACGTCTGCTATATATTTTAAATGCAGGACTTTAAAACGTATGTCGATTCTAAAGTCAAAGAGCATGACGCTGTCAGATGTCTTCTTGGCTATTTAACCTCAAATTATTCATCGTATTTCGTTTCGTATAATCGCATCGTGTTTGTAGTTATAATAATTTATCTTTCGCTTCGTAATTTATTAGTTTCCATTGCATTTGTAAACAACAATTTTTTTCAAAACTATTATTATTAATATTCACTATTACGAGGTAAGTTTATAATGCAAAATGTATTTCCAATTGAATATACTGCATTATTTCGAGATGGAACGCGATAACGGGGGCCAAGTTTACCTTTAGCTTCCATTATCCAGGTACGCTAATAATTTTCACTATTTAAATTTATATTTATGTAATATTATGTTGCAACGAACTGCTCTCGCATGCGGCATTTCGAGAAAACCTTAACTCGGACAAAGGCAAGAATGACTCTCGCTTTAGAATCTGGGAAATCGGCGCCGGATTCACCACAAAACATAGGCCGCGTTTGAAGTTGAAGTCAGAGGATGTCGACGAATACGTGAAAGACGTTTTGAAACGAAAAATTTACACCATGCATGAAACTGGTAAATAATTCAGAAATTATTGTTGAAATGAAGTTAATCACTGATTAATTTTAGGCTCACATATTACTATCGAAAACTCCAAACTGAACTTAAAGAAGATAAAACATTTACCTTCAGTAAAACGAGTTTGAAACAATTGTTACACAAAATTGGTTTTGAATTCAAAGTTGACGATGGACGAAGGCGTTTAATGGAGTAGGTTCATATTGTTGGTGCTCGAGCAACATTTTTGCGAAAATATTTCGCTAATAAAAGTTGGGAAATTAGTTACGATCCTGTCTTTTGAATGAGACGTGGATTTTACTCGAGGAAGCGTTCGAAAATCATGGCATGATAATGATTTGAAAAGCACAAAAACAAACCGCTAGGAGAAGGAAACGATAATTAAAATAGGCCGATTTGTTAAAATATTTTAACCGAACAAATTTTAGTTTTATCGTACTGAGTGCTGGCAACAAGGATGCTTTTATACCTAATTCATCATTGGTATTTTCCAGTAAAAGTAAGCCAGCGGATTACCACGATAGTATGAACGCTGATTTATTTCAAAATGGTTTCAAGAACAGCTTTTACCAAATTTAGAAAAACCAAGTTTGATAATTCTTGACAATCCCAGTTACCATTCTACATTAGTAGAAAATTACCTTCAAGTAGTTGGAAGAAACAAGATCTTCAATTTTTAAAAACACAACATTCCTCATTCGAATGATATGCTGAAAGTGGAATTATTACAAATTGCCAAGGATTTACAAGTTCCAAAAATATATGCAATTGATGACATCGCTCATCAATGGGGACACCAAATGAGCCAGTGGTGGGACGTTCAAAAGAGCTGAGGAAATGGTAAAACCTCAATGTCGGAGATTAGAGTGAAGGTGATGACTTTTAATTATAAGATGTCCAATATTTAAATTTAAAGCAAAATTAGAATCTTGGTTACTTTATAACATTGTAAAAATTATTATATTTAACATATACCTCTGTAGCTGTACTTGTTTACATTCATATATATATATATATATATATATATATATATATATATATATATATATATATATATATATATATATATATATATACAGGTCTTTGGGAGCTGATCCTATGAGTATCTGCTAAACCAAACTTACTATAACTTTGAAAATTTGTTGACAGGGTAATGATGTTAGGGCTAGCTCATCTAAAATATTTTCATGTACCACTTCCGGTTATACCGGAAGTCGGTATTAGTCGCTTATTTTAAATGGAACACCGTATATTAATACATTTTGGATTCTATGTCGAATTTTAAGGTAAGTTTGTTAAATAAACTAGATACGAAATTTCAGTCGTTTTAAAAAACATTTTCTAAAAAATTGACAGATGCGGTCTTAGTAATAACTCGTTAAAAGTTTATAATACTATGAAACCAGTTACTATGATAATTTACACATATCAAATGACGGAAAATTATATAAGTACTAAAGCTGCTGTTTTCAGAGTAAAATTTCAGTTCGTAGTCATATATCATACGTATTACAGAATACTGCACCATATGCGAACGCTGGGAATCCGATAAAGAACTATCACTGGTTGAACATGTAATATGCCTTGTATTGAGTTTTAGTTGCTTCAAAATGTATGGCAACGCTTAAGTTATATCTTAACTAGCAATGACAAATGAATCGCAACTGAAATTTTAATTCTTATGTCTGTCCCATGTTACATTAGTAAATTATGAGACGAATTAGACAGTTAGGTTGAAATATGATTATTTCCTAACTTGTTAATATTTCCTCTTATATTACTTTTCCACATCTATTTGAGAAAAGCATAAAAGATTCAAAGTGTAATACATCGTGAAGGGTTTACATCATATTTTCTAATTAAATTAATTATTTATCAGAGCTTACCTCATTTCGTATAAAAATTCTGTAACGGAAACATCAGAATTTTAAATTTTAAAATTGGGACTTTTGATAATAAGTATGAAACTGTTACGTTTAGGCAAATAAAGTTTTAAACAAACTTACCTTAATTTTTGACGTTAAATCGATCTGAGTAATAAAAATAAGGGTTTCCATTTGATTTTTTGAGTAACTTGCATTTTTGATAGTCAAGTTTAGACATTCACAATTTTATTTTTATTAAAATTCAAATGTCATTTTGCAGACTGTTGCAATAAACCTTTGCCTACAACACCTCAAAGTTTTATTCAAATTGTTTGACCGGAACAGAACAATTAACGAGTTATTACTAAGACCGCATCTGTCAATTTTTTAGAAAATGGTTTTTTTAAAACGACTGAAATTTCGTATCTAGTTTATTTAACAAACTTACCTTAAAATTCGACATAGAATCCAAAATGTATTAATATGCGGGTGTTCCATTTAAAATAGCGACTAAGTACCGACTTCAGTATAACCGGAAGTGGTACGAACGTGAAAATATTTTAGATGAGTTAGCCCTAACATCATTACCCTGTCACCAAATTTTCAAAATTATAGTAAGTTTGGTTTAGCAGATACTCATAGGATCAGCTCCCAAAGGCGGACCCGATATATATATATATATATATATATATATATATATATATATATATATATATATATATATATTGACAAACTATAAACTGAGATTATTAAAATCGGTTATATTATTAACTAATAATAAACAGTGTATTTATGTATGACAAAATCAGTTATAAGTGGCTTCGATAACCAAATTACAGTCTTGACTCTTTTGACGCAGTGAGATCTGTCGGTTAAAAACGATCCTCCGCAATTAACCAAACTTTTCGCACTTCATTCGAACACTGCCTACTGCTAGCTAATTTGTTTCTTATTAAAAATTATTGATATAATCAATTTGTAAAACACATCAAAACGAAATTTTGTTGACCCGGTCTCGGTTCTCATAATCGTTGACAATTGTACAATATATTTTTATCATATGACTACCACATCGGTGGACTTTAATGCCAGAATAAGTGAGAACAGACCTTAAACGAAATTCGACTTTATTTATACGAGTGGATGGGATTTTAAGACCTTTAGGACGGTAAATCGAGATATTCGAACAATAATTTTATTTAAATTTGACAGCGCGGCTTAAATTTGAAAATAACCTAGAAACATTGACGATGTTTTGTTGGTATTCAAATTACTAACTATATGAACCAATAACGACCATATAGCTGTATCTGGATACTTCAGATGAAACAAATCAATTTCACACTGTTAAGACACATCGCTAATACGGTCCCATTTCACTAAATTTTTGTTGCAACGTTAGCATTCTAAATCTAATTATACAAAATAAAGCAAACTATTTTTACGTCAATTTGACAATAAATAAAAATTTGAGAAAAAGTTGATGACTATCTTGATTATAATACAGAACGATAAATTAACAAAGAATTGTTATTTAAGTAAATAATGTGTATGCAATTTCAGGTTTTCTTAATTTATTATATGCCAAACTCATTTTTTCTATAAGCAGGACTTTTAATAAAGAATGACTTTGTCGTAAATCGGAAAATAACGATTTTTTTCCTCTGTATACTCCATCGGTATATACACTGTATAAGTTCTAAAAATATATATTGGATTGCTCAGTGGCTCAAAGCTAAAGGTGTCAGACTTGTAAGTGAGTGGTACCAAAGCCAGAATGAGAGTAGTCAAATCCTTTGGGAAAATCATAACAAATGTATTCGTAATCAGTCCTTCTCAGGACTAAGCCTGATGACGAGGAGGGCATTAATCTATGATCAATCAAAATTTTAAAATCTCGTCTAGAACCCTTTACCGATTGCCTGTGACGTATATTACCGAATTTAAGTTTTATTTAAGTGTTAATTTTGAAGCAGATTTTAAAATTCTTGATATGCTACTACGAACCACGACCGTCTTCAGCAGTTCAGTCGGCGATCCGCTTATTTAATAAGCATATGCGATGTCTAGTGCGAATTTAGCTCAAAAAAATCGTTTTAGTACGCATGTATTACAAATGACCATTAAAACACGCTGGAGAGTACGTAATCAGCAATTATAACAAGGCGTGCTTTTGCTTTATAGTTTACTAAAACTAATATTAATCTGACATTAATAAACTAGAAAATTCTAATATACCAAATTTTACCATTTTCATCATGTATGCTAGAATCAAAGGTTCAGTTACAGCCGTAGAATTTTTTCACTCATCCAAGCTTTCAACTTTTTGTACAGTGTCTCTTGATTTATACAAAATCTCCATGCTAACGAAACAAATTTTTCATGCGACTACCTGATAAAAAATTAAGGAATAAAATCGAAATGTTAATCATTCTAAAAGGATCCTTTCATGTACTAAAAATAGTGTATAAACGCCTTTAAAGCATTTATACACAGGTACCCTGAGATTTTGCCTTGAAAATGATAAAAGTATTTACGACAAAAGTCCAGAAAATAAAAAATACTCTGTGCCAATTTCTTTTTTTATCTACTTCATGCAAATTTGAGCATATCTGCTTTGTCCACCCCTCCCATGTATCGGTTGTAGTCCTTTATGACTTGCGGGCAAGGAATTTGTATTACCTTTTTTTTTTTCAACGTTGGCTGGACTATGAAAATTAGACCCCATCAGTACAGAGCGGTTATCCTTCCATTTCAAACACTTTATGCCATTTTCAACATCCTGTAATCAATGTCTCCTTGCACCATATTTTTGTCACTTTCCAGTACAGGAAGGTGTTTTCTGTTTTGGCGCATTGTACCACATCCATAAATTTTTTCCTCTTGAAGCCGAATCAAGAGAGGTATCGAATTGAAATAGTTATCATAGAAAATTTTATGATTTTTCCTACGAATCTCTACTCAAGTCTGTCACTACACGTTCCCTAAATTATTTTCGGTGAGATTCTCCTTTTTCCCGTATAAATCTGGAATTGATGTACAAAACCCGTTGTACTATCAGCTCTTATCCATACCTTATATCCTTTTATGGGCTTTTTGGCATGTACTGTTTTATACTGGGACCTTTAAATTTGATCATCGACTCATCTATAGATTGATGTTGCCCTGGAGCCCATGATCGCTTGAACGTATCTGTTAGGCAATCCACTAGTGGTTGGACTTTATATAATTTATTGTAACCTGGTTCGCCCTTCTTGGGTTGAATCAAATTATCATTGACATGAAGATTTCCCAGCAGCCAGCTAAGCGATCTCGCGACATGAGTGAACTTATGTATTCATCACGTATCTCTTGTATGGAAGACCAATAGTCTTTGTAGCTGGGAAGTTTCTTCAACCCCATCATAAGATTTATGCCAAGAAAAACTTTTACTTCTTCTTTTGTGGTTGGTGTGTAGGTTTTATTTGCTTGGGTGGCATAAAGATTAGTCTGGAATACTAACAATGCAACTAAATCTTCTGGAAACAATTGAAGAAATATTTATAATGGTGTTTCACACTCAGAGATCGGTCCACTATGTTCTGAAAAATTCCGAACTGTTGGAGGGCTAAGTCCAAACAATTTTTTCACGTGGATCTGGCACAAAATTGATCAAAGGCACATCTTCTTCATCAAAATTATCTTCACCAGTGGTACCTGACGCGTCTTCATTCTCATCCAAAATTGAACGTATCTCTTCCTGATCTTGTTGTATAATAATATCTTCTTCAGTTATTGTGTGCTGGAAGTATGGGTCAATTTGATATACCACGGCTTGTTCTTCTTCATCATCCGAGACAGAATCGCTGGCATCCGATTCAATATCAGAGGGAATTTCCTCAATTAGGCTATTGAAGTCATCGCCAGAGAGATTTTCTAAATTTTGTAATGTCCATTGTTTCTTTTCAATAAATTGACGAAATTTATCTGTAATCAATAGAAATATGACACCAACCCAACCACCAATGCACAAGCAATAAAAGGAAATTAACAAAATTACGTGGGAAATTGTCTCCGGTGAAGGACAAGAGTGAGATCCTATTCGAACATGCAAAAATATTTTACTATAATAATATGGTGGTTCTAGCCGGACCCATGTAGCCTAGTGGTTCCGACAAGAACCACCAAATATTGACATCAACTGACTCTACATTTTTACTGGAATATTGAAACATATACATTTCATTGATTCTAAGAACCATTAGTAATAAACAAAACTACTTACCGCTCATTTTATGCTAGGATTTATTAAATTATTAATACACAAACTAGTTCAGCACCAGACACTGAGTGACTCTGGCAAATAAGTGTCTGTTATTTCAAATCAAGTCGCGTGATATTTAAAACTATTCTTGTTTTCAATAGACGGCGCCACTTGGTACATCGAACACGTGCCTCAACAGAAAACCACTCAGCCGCAAAATAATAAAAATTCAAGGAAAGGTGGTATCATTAAGGAACCACTAGGCCGCAAAGGGTTAAACATATTTTTTATATTTATTTTTTAAATATCATGTAGACATACTGTAAATAAAGTTGTATTTAATATTAAGCTTTGTTTTCTCATTTCACCTTAATTTCGTGTAAAGGGTAGTAGTCCATCTAACCAGGATACCATGGGGATAGATGGACCATGTAACAGTTTAAAAAAAAGTTTTTTGGCTTTTTAGGTTCAGTTACAGCCGTAGAATTTTTTTCAGTCATGGAAGCTTTCAACTTTTCGTATTCCTTAATGTATGTGTCTCTTGATTTATACAAAATCTCTATGCTAACGAAACAAATTTTTCATGCGACTACCCGATAAAAAAATTAAAGAATAAAATCGAAATGGTAATCATTCTAAGAAAGGATCCTTTCATGCGTACTAAAAATAGTGTATAAACGCCTTTAAAGCACTTACAACATTAAAGAAAACTCGTTTTCTTCAAACTTGTTGTGCATGCTTATACACTCGTATTATAATTTACTATTATGTACCGTCACGTTTTGCTGAGTTTTCTCAAATCCGTTTTTGTTTTTTGCCTAATAAATTCTACGATAATACAGAATGAGTGGTTTAGACATTCAGGTCCACAACTGCACTAAATATGTACATGGAATGTTATTTTAGCAGATGTTTATCATCTGAAAAATATTAAAAAACATCCAGAACATCTTGATAAAATATTACATACAGACAGGAATCAGAAAAAACAATTTTATTTCTGAAGTAGTATTTATTATAGTTACATAACATAGGACAAGTCTATTTAGTCAATATGTCATCTGGATAATATATTATTCTTTAAATACAACAGATGTGAATTCAGATGTCCCTCTTCTGTTCTTCAGTATTGGTAAACCTTGCCTGACTATGTTTTCAAACCGTTATTTTTAACAAGATTTCTTTACATTACTGTTTATCCTCAACTGCGGGCGCCTGTGGAAATTGTGTGCCCTAGACTATAGCAGTCAGCCTGGTAAGTAACCAAACATTTAAAGCTAAAATTTCACAATGTTAGTAAAAGAAGTAGATAATTCTTTTCTTATATCCTCCAAGTAAACTGAATAATTATAATTGATTATTGCACTATGTTTATAACACACTGTTGTGTAAAATTTAATTTGTGTGTGCATCTATATATCATCATTTAATTGCTCTAAGCTTACCTCCATATCTCTAACTCCCTATAATTTTTAAGAATAAATTCTTCCACTTTCTAACACATTTAATAGTTCCGATGTGTTATTAGAAGATCCTGTAAGTAAATTGAACTTTTTATCTAGCAATCTAGCGATCATATTCAGTAATGAATTAAAGTGTCGAACAAATTTGTAAGTATACATCACTGCATTGCATTCATATATAATATTGAAAGTATAGTACACATTTTCATTATGCTTTATTAATTGCATTTTCATAGGATGTTTAACAGTGACATTTGTATTTAGAATGTTGTATGCTTTATAATGTGTCGATTTAAATTTTTTTTCCATTTTGTTGTATAATTGCATTGATTACATTTATACTCACAACTTGATGCGTGCTTTATACTATGCACCCTTAAATATTGTCTCTGTTTTGTTACATAATCACATAGGTCACATTTGTATTTTGAGCCTGATTTGTGAATTATACAATGCAGTTTTAAACTTTGTTTCCATTTTGTCATAAAATCACATTGCTCACATTTGTATTCAGAGTTTGCAGTGTGTTTCCTAAAATGACGCTTTAAATAGCGTTTTACTTTTGTTGAATATTCACATTGATCACATTTGTATTCTGAACTTTTGTGATTTGTACTATGCACCTTTAAATCTCGTTTCAAATTTGTTATGAAATCACAATGCTCACATTTGTATTTTGAATCCGATGTGTGAATTAAAACATGCTGTTTTAAACTTTGTTTCCATTTTGTTATAAAATCACATTTGTCACATTTGTATCCAGAACTAGACGTATGTCTTAAACTATGCCTTTTTAAATTTTGTTTGTGGTTTGATATATAATCACATTGATCACATTTGTATTTACAACTTGAATTTTGTTTTAGTTTCATTGTATAATTAGATTGATCATTCTTGTCCGTGTTACGATTCACAATTTTTTTTTTATCTACGTCACTGGTATAGTTTAGTGAATAAAAGTTTTCTTCTTTAACACTTGCAAGATCACTTAAGACATCAAGTGGTACACTAGGATAATAGTAATAAGTTTCCTGTTTTATTAGATCATTATTTACCAAAACATTTTGTTGGATTTCATTTAGGTTTAACTTTTGTTCCTCTTTCGGTTCCATTTTTATAAGTTCCTTATCAACTTCACAGGACATTTTAAAGAGTTGTGTTTACTAATTATGTATATTTTATAATTTTAAAATAAAAATTTGGACACATCACAACATAGCTGATTTTGATTTACTCTCAAACAGATCTGATTTTATCACAATCACAGCAATAATTAAACCCGTTCGTTTGGCAAGTTTTTAAACTTAAGTAAACACAAACAAATTCCTATGCGCTGTTCATTCCTTTAATAAAATTAGTATTAAATTTAGTTCCAAACCCTGAAGGCGCTGGTGACTCTATATTTAGTGACTTTGGTCAAGCAACATTTAACCACCATAATACCCTAAGCCCCGGTGTTTATTTAACCTTATTCTTTCTGTTAAAATGATTTAAAATAATTATTACTTATATGTTTAGAATATAAAACACCTGAATTAAAGGCGTTTTTTCGTAACAAGGTTCCCACTCTCCCCCACTCCTTATTTGAAGAGATAGACTAAAACTTGTCAAATAAAAAATATGCAGAATTTGTCGAGGAATCTGTTACATATAGTAGAGTTGGCAACAATGTACATCAGAAGGTAGTGACATGATATAAAATATAGAGCACGGACGTCGAACGTCCGTGATATAGAGGTATAAAACCTATGCTAATTATTTATAACTCATCCTCATACATAAACATGTAACAGAATCTGATTATAAAATTTAATATGCCCCTTAATTGAGTAAATTTTGAAAAATTTTGCTTTTCAAAATTTTAACTGTAACATACGCCCTCTAGCGGTGGACCTACAATTCTGAAAATAATTTCCAGGCGTTTCTCGAGGCCACTTTTGTTATAAAAATGTTTTTCCCGAACCTGTGCTTTAATCCATACCTGAGATATGGCTGACGGCCGTTCTTAGTTGGCCACCCGGTACAAGAATTTTCATAAAAATGTAATTTTAATGTAATTTTTATGTTTTAAGGTTATCCCTATTATAGCTGGAACTACGAAGAAAACTATACATTCTGAGGCTCGAAAAATTATCAAAGATGTTATACAGTTCTTTGATAGACAAAAAGCTGCTGGTGAATGGGCATTCCCTTTGGTAATGGCAACCGAACGTGCAGCGGCTGCTGTTGGGAAAGCAGTTGTTACTATTTTGAGGATCAGAAAAGAAGCTGCTGTGGCTGATTTACTCGATTCACCTTCGAAAAAAAGGAGAAGAGGAGGATCCAACAAAATAGTAATGGATGAATGTGATTTAGGAATCTTAAAAGAACAGTGCAAGAGGTGTTCACAGTTGACAAGCAAGTGCCGACGTTAAAAATTTTAGTGAATAAGATGCAAGACAAGATCAATTATACTGGTGGACAAGAAACTATTCGAAGAAATCTTTTAAAAATTGACTTCAAATTTAAGAAATGTGAAAACCGACGAAAATTGCTCATGGAACACAATGATATCGTAGCTTGGCGTTCTCGTTATTTACGAAAGTGCAGAGAAAACTGTGCTCTCGGAGACAATAAAAAACCAATCACGTATTTAGACGAAACCTTTATTCATCCATCTTACGGGGTGAGTAAATGCTGGCAGTCAAAGTACCAACCAGGTATATACAAAGCTGATCGTTCTGGTCAGCGGTACATTATTGTACACGCAGGTACGGATTTGTAAACATCGCGTTGTTAATTTTCAAATCTAAAAGTAAATCAGGGGATTACCACGATGACATGAATCATCAGAATTTTATACAGTGGATCGAAAAACAGTTTATCCCAAATTTGCCTCCAATAGGGATAGTTGTCATGGATAATGCACCGTACCACAGTGTTCAAATTAACAAACCCCCAACCCAAGTCATAAGAAAGCAGGAAATTAGAGATTGGCTTGAAAGTAACGAAGTTTCAACAACTGGGGATATACGGAAAGCCGAATTGTTAGAACTGGTGAAACACTAAAACATTTTGTGTGGATGAAATTTTAAAAAAACATGGACATACAATATTACGTTTGCCTTCATATCATTGCGATCTTAATCCAATTGAGTTTGGTAAAACATAAGGTCGCAATGAACAACGTACAGCAAAGCGCCAAGGAAATCGAAGTGCTAGTGAGAAACGCTTTTGCTGAAATCACAGCATTAGATTGGCAAAAACATTGCAAGCATGTGGATCGATTGGCTCAAGAAATGTGGGAGAAAGATGGATTATTTGACGAAGTAGTGGAAAGTTTGGAATTTGTAGTGAATACTGGTTTGTCGGAAGATGACACAAGTTCTGAACTTGAATCAGATTAAGAAAATGACATAAACTAATTTTGCCCTGATATTTTAAACGTTTTGATTTTTATATGATTTCGTTCCGATTGTGTAAATATGTATTCAGTTTATTTTGATTATAACTTAACAATTAAATTGTGTTGGTAAACTTTGCCAAACAAATAACTCATCAGTTCATTCGATAAACTATAAAAATGTAATTACATTTTAATCAAAATGAATTGTAGATCTTAAATACAGTGTAGTGTAGTGTATTCAGTATCCTTGCCTAAAGTGGCTTATTGTTCCATACAAAGACAATGGACATTTAAGTAGAAAACTAAAAAATTGTAATATTGCTTTGAGTTCATGCCCAGTAGATACTGAACTCACTCATTTGGGATGTTATAGCAGAGATTTACACAATTATATTATTAAGATGGAAAGCATTTAAGAGATGAAATATGTAATTCATTATGAATGTTTTATAATTAATATGCAATACATTAAATTGTTAAATCATTTTTCCTTTTAATGCCTTAGTTCTTTCTTTTGGTATTTAATGTTGTTTCATTATTTTCCACCATTTGTGAGCTAGGACTAGAACTGCTACTTGCTTGTGCACTATCTACTTATTCCTGTCGGTTATTCCCATTATCATTCGATCCAAGTAAGAATTCTGGTATAACAGATGACTTTCGTAGCATGCATTCACTTAATTCTCTACAAAATATCAATTGATTTGATTATACTTCAACTTACAAAAACTTACTTCTCGTAAGGACATATTGCACGTGCTCTGCCGGTTTTATTGTTATTTTCTGTTTTCTTCTTGAAAGCTCTTTCTAAAGTGTTCCATTTATTCTCAATTTGTAACGCACTAAAACAATATCCTTGATTTTTCATTTTTATTTCGATAGCTTCCCACATTTTCTTTTTGGTCTTTAATTTTACTGTTTTTCCTACCTTTGGTCTGAATTCTTCGTACAACGATATTAAGAGTTTTACAGAAGAGTCGCACCACCCGATTTGTAATACTTCACTTGATGTATCTAGAATACATTACAAAAGAAATTATTAACCACTATCCAAAAATATCCTACACAATAAGTAATTCATTTAGTAAATAAAATGTGCTTGTTAAACAATTGTAACTTAATACATTTTTAAGGAATGCTTAATTACCATTTGCATTTTCTTCCAGATTTGCATTTTCGATATATCCTATTTCTTTGCCTATAAAATTAAAAAGTAAACATATTTATTTATGATCACATTAAACGCTTACTTCCCAATTTTTCGAAGTTAAATATTTCTTTAAAAAAAAATCAGCAAAGCACAAATCCTAACCTCACATTCTTGGTTCACCGTTTTGTGTTCTTGTCAAGAAAATATTAGTGACACTGGTTATGCAGCACACAATACATTTATGTGTATCCAACAATACACATTTAAATTAAGCGCCCAAATATTTTTTTTTCGGATTGTACCTTAAAAGCTACTATAGGCATCTGAAAATAAGATTGCAGCGCCGAAGTGACGAATCTCTCAACTAAAAATATTGACATTGGTTATTTGTGTTGTATTTTGTTGCGTGATAGGTACTTTATTTATTTGAAATCATTACAGTAAAAGAAAAGAGTAAATTATTTGCAGTGAACGTGTACTTTTGGTAAAATCGGTATGTATTATCTTTTAAATATTCTAATATAGCAACAATAAACAAAGTTGTATACATCAAGGTTAGGTTATGCAACTACAGCAATTATTAATTACTACTGTAACATGCTTAAGAGAGGTTAATAGATTTCAACTGATACATTTAAATTTATAATAATTATTTTTTAGGCCAAAATGGCAAGATTAAGTATTGTAGAATACATGGAATACCTGAAAAGTACGAATACTTCAAGATGTGTCTATGAGGGAGAAGAGGTATTAAATGCTGGGCACATTATATTGTGGGGGCTAAATTTTCCAACTTCAGATAAAATAATTTTGTGTGCACGTTCAAAGGAAGTATAGAATTACAGGTAATCGTTTATTGCTATCTAAAAATTTTATGATTCAGTTTGCTAAGTTATGCAGCAATTTAAATGCTGAAACTGTATTAACTACCAACAGCCAGTTATATGTAAAAAAAGACTAGAATTGAATATATTCTAATTTTTTGTAGGTTCACGTATATATGAAATATACACTTATGCAAAGAATGAGTGGGAAACTAAGGCTTGAAATATTTTTATCCCAAAAGCTTTAGTAATAAGTATGTTAAACATGGCATTGCCTACGAGGGTGATGCTAAGGGAATTTTCATAAACAAAACATCTCTCAATGTAGCCGAATGTGGTATGGTTGTTTCCCATTCCAACCAGTGGCTAGGCTATTCACCAGATGGTGTCATTTTTGAAGAAAATAAGCCAATTTCTTTATTAGAAATTAAATGTTTATATGAAGGTAGGTTTAATCCCAACATTATGGATTGGTACTTGGTTATACTAGACAAATACTGAATTCATGGGTATTGTCTTGTCTGATCCATCTATTCTGTACAAGCCTATGGCTTCCTGATATGATTTGTGTTATGTGTGTATAATTTAATTTTTTATTATTTCATGTCATTGTTTAAATAAAAACTTAAATGTTGACAGTAACTACTAAATTATCGTTAAATATTTTCGTAATTTTCCTCCAAAAGCTTTTGTCATATGTGTAATCGTTTAAATTTCACTTCTAGTAAACTCTGACAATAAAGTTCCTGATGTTTACTTATGTCAGCATTTCTTTTCATGACTTACTACAGGTGAAATTCAAATAATGTGCTGTATGTGTTCTGTTTCATTTATTTCTACTAATTTTAGGTGCTACTAGTACAATAATGGAACTGTTAGAAAATACAAAATTCTTAGAAAAACAAGGCAACAAATATTTTTTAAAACAAAAACAAATATTATGGACAGATACAATTAGGCATGGCCTTACTAAATTTACACTCATGCTATTTTGTTTTATATGCATCATTTGACAAATCTGTAGAGATAATTAAAATTGATTTTAATTATAGCTTTGCAAATAGAATGTTCAGTCGTCAAGAAAAAATATTTTGAAAAAATGATTCATACAATTTGTATTTTTAATAAAATTTAATTGGTATCCAATCGTTTTTTTATACCCTTGTCAATCATTTCTTTTAACATTAGTAAATTTTTGAACATGTTGGCGGGTAGTGTACCCCTAAAATGAGGCATAAACTTATAATGTCCCCCAGGGCAGTCTTGCGACTGCACAACTCAAATGCAAGAACAAAGTTAATACGCGAAACTATTTCGTCATGAGAAACCAGGTAGGACCACTTACATTGTGTTTTATTAACTCCGTTAATAAAACGTCACTTTTCTAAACTTACGTACACTACTATTAATGTTTTGCTGGTGTCCCAAACCCACACAGTTAATCGCTCATTTAAAAATCTACAGTCTGCCAATGTAGGACTTGACAAATTTGTTATAGCACAAACTATAATAAATATATCTTTAATATTTTTTGCTAATGACCATTGTAATTTACCTCCAAGATTTTAGTCCTTTAATTCGTTCTTTCAATGTGCACTCGTGCAGCAGCTATTTTAGCATTTAAAAGTGCTTCATCTGCATTTAACTGTTTATGTTGTTTTAGAAAAGGAGGTCTCATTAGGTCTATTTTAAATTTCTGGCAAAGGTCGTCTATTAGAAAACCTTTATCCACCATAATGAAATCATGTAAACCTTCTAGTTGAAGAATTAAGTCACTTTGCTGGAAAATTATTTTATCAGAAGCTTGTCCACCGTATGGTTCACTAATAAAAGTAATAATACCACCAGGGGAAACACCTGTTATGAATTTAATAGTAGTGTTGGATTTATATTGGGAATAAAACCTAATTCTACAACAGAGACACTTTGGTTTTTGGATAAAGATTTCAGTACAATCTAGCACAATTCTAACACTCTGAAAGTTTTCAAAACATTTTGGCATGTTTCACTGAACTTCAGTGAAGTCAGGAAACCTTATCGTACACTTTAAACCCTACTTAAAATAGGGAGCATGTCATTTATGTACTTCTTACACAACTCTTGTGAAATTCCAAATAATACTGATAAAGTTATATAAGATAAATCACATTTCAACTTTAATAAAATTATACGCTCCCCGATAGTCAAACGATGTAACCTTTGATCACCGTAAATTGACTGAACCGCTTCTACTATGGTATTTAATAGATTTTTATTATTAAGGCCAGTAAAACTGTTGAGGGCACTGTCTGTTTCAAGAAGATCACACAATGTGTTCACTTTCGGGGTGTTTACTTGCACTTGAAAATCACGAAACCTTTTAGGTCCAGTATATTCTGGCTGTAACTGTAGAAGCTGCAATAAACCTTCTGCAGCTTCAACTTCTTCCTGAGAAGGATGCTGTTTATCTTGCTGTTGATTTTCACAGGAACATTCTTCAGATAGCGGAATATCTTTATTGAGATTTCGTTGTTGCAATCTCTCAGTCCTATTAGTCGAAGGTCCAGGTTGTGTATGAATGGCAGCACTTCCAATAGGCAGATTCTCGAAGGTACTGTAGGAGTTATAGGATATATTTAATAAAACTCACGCTGCCAATTTATTTAATATTTCTTCCAAAGCAAAGCTTTTAACAGCAACTAACTAACTAAACAAAAATATGTTATATTTCTATTTTGTTAAACAACACCACTCTTTGTAAAACAAGCAATGAATCACATCTGCTTGTAATGGTCATTTTGTTTAGACGACTTACAGTTTTAACAAAGGAGGTAAATAGATACATTTCATTATGATACAAATTTTTGTGTATATACCAACAGGTACATCAGTTTTTTAAAAACCTTCTGTGGTTTGCATTTTCACTATCAGGATCTATAAAGAATATATAATCTGTAAAAAGCAACATAACCCAAACATGCACATTACCTCTATAAAAATAATCATCTTTAGTGAAATGTTTAGAACAAACTTTCATATTTTCCGTGATAGGTTTTCCAATTTTCAATGCAAGTTTCCAGGCTTTTTGTCGATCCATCAGAACTTTAATTCCTAATTTGCCTTCCACCCGAACACGATATTTATCACCTCCTTTTGGAAACGCATGGAATTTAAAGTCCGGGTTTTTCTTTTCCCATGAGGAACTGAACAATAACGATTCGATCGACTCATAGTTTTAAAATAATTTTTCTATTTTGCGTGTTTAATATGTACATTATGACACTCAAACGGGTGTTTTAATGTTTGACTTTAAAGTTTAGTAACCTAACATTTTTTCTTGATGTTGGTATATAAACTAATGAAGTTCTTTATTGATGTATGTAAACGTAAGTGTAACATAACCTATTCTTATTTGAAATGTGTATATATCCTTTGTATCGAATTATTCCTGATTAATGTATTGCAATGATTAAGACGACCAAAACCGAATATGGACGATTTCTCTTTTTATTGTGTTTCAAGATAAAGCGTCAATATGCTTTCAGATTAAGCCGATTACATCTTTTGCGTAAAATATAACCTTCATTTAACCTCGATAACTTCACTTGAGTGTAAATTATTAAGTTTACATAGTATAGTGTAATTTTATTCCGATTATAATGTACATAGTATACAACTTCTATTGAGAACATATTTATAAGGTAGTTTGAAATGAATTATTAACAAATAATAGTTTTAGTACATATTTGTATCGAACTCAAACAAACAAATACCACTGTTGCAACCTACATTCAAAATTATGAAATAAGGTGACAAATGGAATTTACATTTTTCAAAATTTTCAACACAAATACGCAAAATAGAAAAATAGTATAAGAAACTGTTTCATAAGACGCTTTATCGCATTCGTCCATTAGAAAACCCGCTGCGCGGGTCGTTTACTAAACTTGACTCATGCGATAAAAACGCGTCTTATGAAACTTGTTTCTTAATATACTATTATAAACGTAAAACAACACTAAACACTACCAACACCATTCAAAACGTATATAAAAATAACTCGTTAAACTCAATGCTTTTAGTTCGTTGGGGTCACGCTAGGTGGCGTAGCTATTATTTTCAGATGCCTATAGCGCCGGTATCCCCTCTCCAACTATCTTGTTAGCTGAGTACCAGCTTAACTGTTAAATTAATTTCGACGTATAATCAGATTTGAGGTTAGTTAGAACCCTCTAATACTTAGAATATAAATATTCCATGGTCTAATACCAGCATACCCTAGTGCGCGCTTTGTCTAGGTAGGAAGCATATTTTGGTGTAATAATAAAACCCCTAAATCTAGGGGGCAAGTAAAAAAAATAGATTATATATTCCTGTTACTATCTGACATGAATGTTTACTAGCTAGTGTGGAATATACGACTTTCCAACCTGCAAGGTGGAAATTAAAAGAAATGAAAAACAATCAACTTTGTCCGATGGACATTTAAAACGTCATGTCAGACATGCACCCACCCACACTTACAATTATTGAAGTAACGTTTCAGAAGACTAAAACATTGTAAATCTTGATTTCAAAATTAAAGCATTGGTGGCTTCATAAGCTTTGTTTGGTTCACAATTATGATATAAGTTAATGAGGTTATTAGGAACATAATAGATTATTTTTACAATGTTGCGTATTTTCATTATGAACGTATTACAAAAAAGGTCGCTTAATTATCCTACAATAGCTAGTGTGGAATATACGACTTTCCAACCTACAAGGTGGAAATTAAAAGAAATTAAAAACTATCAATTTGTCCGATGGACATTTAAAACTTCATGTCAGACACGCACCCAACCACACTTACAATTATTGAAGTAACATTTCGGAAGACTAAAACATTGAAAATCTTGATTTCAAAATTAAAGGCTTCATAAGCTTTGTTTGGTTCACAATTATGATGTAAGTTAATGAAGCTATTAGGAACATGTGGACACAATTGGAACAATAGAAGAAGCATGTCTAATGAATCACAATTGTGAACGTTGCACAGGAAATTGTTCGACTAACTAATTATAAATATTTATTTATGTATAACTAATTATATATGCTTATTATTATATTCATTCTTTTTTAAGCGCACAAGTTCTTCTAAAGCATTTACGGTTCTTTCTTGAAGTAACAATTTTTTCTCCCATAGATCATTTTTTCTTTTCTGCTCTTCCTTCTTGTGTTTATAATATTCACTTTTAATTTTAACATATTCACACATGTAATTTTTCTTCTTATATGTTTTTTTAGTTGCTGTGGAAGATGTAATTGCAATGGTGTCAGTGTTTAATTCTTGTTCATTTTCAGAATCTTTATTTGATATGGAAATTGATGGTGCAGATTTATGATTGATTCTATCCTTTAACACATGTTGTGGTGAAGAAGCATTCAGCTTATTATCGATTACTTTGGCCATTTGATCGAAATATTGAAATTTTAAAGGCCCTCTCCCGTGTTTTTCATAGTTATCTACGCAACTTTTATAGCTTCTAATTAAGTTGCTCCACTTAGTTTTGCACTGTACACTACTGAACTAAAATTCGATGTGAGTTAACTAAACAGTTTTCTAAAAATTCAGATGGCTTACCATTACATTACTTTTTTTCAAATCTTCTGAAATATGTCTCCAAACATGTTTACGTTTGCTTGTATGATGGAGTTCATCATATCTACTTTCAACAATGCAAATAAGTAATATGGTTTCATCATGGCCCCATATACTTTTGACATTTTCTGGTCCGCTTGCTTCACCGTTTTCAGGATTGCCTTCATATACATCAGTACTGGAAAAATAAATTTGTCAGTATGTTCTTATTATGTAAAAAGACTATGACGTACATCTCGTTCTCATCAAGTCGTTGGAGTGAAATAAGATTATCAACAGGTAACACCTTTGCCGATATAAGATCTTTAATATACTGAATTGTGTAGTCGTCATCAGCTGTAAATTAAAATTATATACATACAAAGTTACTGCTACCATTTGACTTACTTTTCAATAATTGATATACATTGTATTTTGCACGAGGAATATTTAATATTTGAAGTTCTCCATTTACATAAAAAGAAATGTCTAACACATCGCCTTCACCAACACTACACATTTTCGTGTAATATAAATCTTAATAATTTAATGTGAAATGCTCATCAAAATGATTGTGTATAAAATCTCGAAGGTAAAATTTAAATTTAATTTTACAAATTGCAACTGTCAGTAAATAAAAGTTATTCGTTTTGAATTTGAAGTGAAGTGATCAGATTAATATGAAGTGAAGCAAATAACTGAAAAAGGTAAATCGAAAGCACAGTATAGTAAGTGATTAAAAGCAATATAAATAATTCGACGTAAGTTACCCTAATTCAGACATATTTATATCACAATAAAGTACCACCAAGCGTACACGACCAAAATAAACAACGATTATATTATATACATGGTCAACACTAAAGTTCAAGTCTTACCAGAACACAATTAATTCTAATTACTAATAATTTGTGTGTTTGTAATTAAGTGTAACTAACTAATTGCTTCAAATGCCAACAAAACCTCCCGTTGGAGGTCACTCTAATGTTAGTCCCGAGAATATGGCTAAAAATCGATTTGATCGACATGACGTTTGCATTTTGTGTTGTTTCTACCGGTCTGTTCTAACCTATATAAGATAGCCGTAAGCATTTTGTATTATCACTGTATTTCTGATTCGTGATTTTATAAACAAAAAATATTTCGAAAAGAGTTTGGGAGTTTTGTGAAGTCCAGAAATATGAGTAATATTGACGAAAACGTGCAGATAAATGTTCTAGCTGTTGTTAATCAAAATCCATCTACATCAACACGGCAAATTGCACAAGATGCTGCAATCTCACAACGCACAGTAGTGATAACTTTAGCAAAACATAAATACCGTCCTTATAAATATTCAGTTGGCACCTTGGTGATGATGAAAGAAGGTACATTTTTGTAATTGGTTCTTAAATATGTGCCATGAAAGTAACAACTTTCCGATGCAGATCTTATGGACCGACGAAACACATTTTACAAACTGTGGTATATTCAAATGCCATAATGAACACCTGTGGACCCAAGTAAATTCTCACCGTTTATAAGAAAGATGACCTCAGATTAAGTTTGGCTCAATGTATAGTGGGGTGTTATTGGTTCGCCGCTTGTTGAGCCATTTATTTTTAATGGGACTTTAACTGGAAATCGATATTTGCAATTTCTGAGGTACGAGTTTAACAATATCCTAGATGAATTAAATTTACCAACCCGTGCAAACATACAGTGATATCAACACGACGGTACTCCACCCCAAGTTAAAAGACATTTAGAATAAATGTTTCCAAACTCGTGGAAAAGCAGAAACGGTCCTGTTTTATGGGCTGCACGTTCCCCAGATATTTCATTCTCGTATATGTGCGATCATATGCAACCCAGCAGGAGCTACGGGAAGCTGTTATTAATACGCTTAACAGATTAGATGGGCGTAAAATTAGGAAAGCTGTTAACTCCGTGTTGAAAAGATGTCGCGTGTGTGTCGATAATAACGGTGGACGTTTCGATCGCTTACTGTAAATTTCTTTTGTCTTCCATGGCAAGATATGATTTTTGTTAAACCTAATAATAGAAAAACGTGTGTTTATTAAAATAAGTGACACAACCTTTACATCATTACAAACAGAAAAAAAAACTATTAAAATATGTCATTGCTAACTGTGGTTTCCATTTAAAAAAATTCAACTTTGCTTCATAACTTCAAAATGCTAAACAAAATTAAAAAACTAGTACGGTGACGTTATTCGGCACAAAGTTATCTACAAATTGTATTTAAACAAATTTGATCTATCTTTAGAAATAAACGAATTAAAGCGCTGAAACGATTTTGGAGAATTTTACTTTTTTTACGAATATCTAGTAAGCCATGCATTTTCTCAAATCAACAAAACGTATCTGGTTATTGAAAATGAAAGAACATAAAGTGTATTTTCATTTTTTAAAATAAAATACAGGGCGATTCATTTAAAAAAAATGTTCGAGTTTTGGCTCGCTCTATATTCAATTGGTGCAATAATAAAGAAATAGCGCTTTCTCGTAACACTGTTTTAAAGAAGCAAATCTTTCCCCATCTAATCCAATGTGTAACTCTTATGGTTACTCACCCTATATATAGGCATAGAAGGTTATGCTATCGATTTTTTTTGTACTATCGCTAAATAGACTTATTAGCTCATTTGACCAAGTTTCGCCAAGATCGACCATGATGTGTGTCTGAGTGCGCGTGTGTGGATGTTTATGCGTGCGTACATGCATGCGTGAGTGCGTCCGCGCCTGAGTGCCTGTGTATGTATGTTAATACCCACGATGATTCCATAACGAAAACACGTACGTACTTAAAATTTCGTACTTAAGATAGTTTTCATTTCTCCTGGAGCTGATTAGATTTTGGGAGAAATTCAGCGGCGGAGAGGGGGGTTTATTAGAAGCTATTTTTGATTTTTATCAAATATTTCTGAAACAGATGTAGATTTCAAAGATATTGAAATACCTATGCATGAACCTTAATTATACATATATATATATATATATATATATATATATATATATATATATATATATATATATTTTTTTTTTTTTTTGAGATGTTCAGAAAGAAGTAAAAGAAGGGTCGGACAGTTTAAATGAAAATTTAGTTACAAAAAGGGGTGATTTCAAGCTCGATACATGTGCGAGACTTTGTTTGATAGAAATCTGGTTCACGATGTGTTTAAAGTAGATTTGTTTTGTACAAAATAGTCTGAATATTATTTATAAAGTTTGGTTTCATCATAAAAAGCATTGTGCTACCAACAAAAATGTCAAGAATGTTAAATACACGTATTTTCGTAAAGTCAATTTAGTATTTCCTTTATTTCAATAAAAGTCTATTTTTCGAGGGTATTTTGGCAAGTGAACACTTTACAGGTGTGTAAACATAAATTGTATAGCTAGGATTATATTAGGGATAGTGTATAAATAGTTTTCGAATGCAGGAAATGTGAAAATTTCATAAAAGGGTTATAATATGGACATTTTAGACATTTTTCTCACATATTTCTGGAAGCAACTCTGTGACTAACATTGTGATATAAGTTTAACAGCAAGAACAGTGCATAGAACAATTTAACATAAAGACATTCATAGTTATGTACATTTTTATAATGAAAATTTCAGTAAGTGTGTTAGACGATGGGACCTGTTTAGTGCAACACTATTTGACACAATGCATTAGAAATGAACAGTGAAAATAATAAAGACAAGTATTACAAACCTCTAACATAACATTTTGAGTGATGAAAACATTTTTAAATATAAGTTATTTGCTATTTTAGATTTAAGTTTGGTTAGGTTATAATTTCTAGTTTTTTTGCATAAATTTATAGTTTTTTCATAGTATTAGGTTTAAATTATGCTCTTAAAGCAATTAATAGGAGTTCTTTCTCAGTATCTCACAGTTTTTAAAAGGATACATTGCATTTCACCGCAAAATTTTGTGAAATATGAGGTGAATTTAGAATATTTTTACATAAACTTAAAATTTCCTTAAATTTGAGATTTCTAACACTAAAAGTGTGTTTTCTTATGTAAAATTTAGATTAAGTGTAGCTTGTAGGTTTAGGTAGTTATAAGCAAATTCAATTTAGATTAAGTGATTTCGCATATTATTTTTAGGAACCATAGCTTGTTAGGTGTCTTTTTGTTCGAAATTTTATGTAGTTTTCATTTCTGTTGTTAGTTTTTAAATTCGTTAATGTATAAGAAAGTAATGGCCAAATTTCTATTTTAGTCCAAATTTTAAATTGTGTCAACCAATCAGAGCCTTAGTTACTTAGGTAAAATGGCTGAAAAAAAATTGAATTTTTAGTAACAACCAAAAAGGTATAAAAGGAATTGCCCTGGAAGTGCTAATCTCTCTAGAATTTGTTAAAATTTAAAAAAAAGGTTAAAGCAGTGTTGTGCATTTGTATAATAAGTAAGTTTTCATAACCTAGTTTAATTATCGTAAAGAAAGTTATAATTTACGAAGAAAATATTCGAGAGCAATTGTTTTTATACCGGCGATTAAATTAAATAATTCGGTCTCCGATACCTTGTTAGTTTTCGGAAAATATTGTACGAGTTAATTTGTGTTACGATTTTGTTAAGAGTTTTCGTGTTATCAAACTTGAGTTGATTCCGTTATACCAAATTAAAATCACATTTATTTGGTTATCTGTGTTTTATTTCTGGGCACAATTTCCTTTAAATAATTAAATTTGATCCGGCATCTAAAAATAAAAGTGATATAATAACAAAATTTTGGACATTTAAACATTTTTTTAAACGATACCAATCAATAAGTTTTAATTCATTTAAATAAAAAAAATTTTACCAAAATAAAATAAGTGACTGGAGTGTTGCCGATTTGGAAGAAAACATTATAAGTTTTTGGAAGTTGGTGTCATCGACAACCTGAGAACCGGTCAACAGCATATGGATGTATGGTAACAACTAGAATCGAGTGGAAAGTGCCTGCATCAAATTGGAACAACTCGAAGACATCAATTTGCATTGGGGACAGTATATGTGAGTCACATTTTTTTTATATAACCCTATTTATTGTGGACATTTATTTGGTAAATTTCCTGCAAATTATTATTTATTAGGTATATGTATTGGTATAGAATTTCAAACAATTACTTGTATAAACACCTGTAAAGGAAACAAAATTTTAAATTATTTTAACATTCTAAATTTAATTGTGGACGTAAACAGTAAATTTACAAATTATTATTTGACAATTTTGACATTGTTAACTTCACTCAATTACGTTACAACGCATGCGTTGGAAGTAAATTATATTCAGACTAATTCTTATACATTTGTGATAATTTTTATAAAGTGTAATTCATATAAATACACACACATCCAGAATAAAATTAATTTTCCAACTAAATACATTGATCCCTATCCCCAAATTGAGATTGAGCTAGTTCGGTGCACAGTTATTCATAAATCATATAATTACATATCAACATTTAAATTTATTTTCCAAACTAATAGATCCCTAGCCCCATATTCGATTATTTAATCAATTTAAACCTCATAAATATAATTACATCATCCTAATAAATTTATTATAAGCCAACATTACAATATATATATATATATATATATATATATATATATATATATATATATATATATATATATAGGGTGCGGCATAGGTCAAGTACGATATATCCGTTATTAAAGGAGATATCAACAAAGTTATTTGCAAAAATTATAGACAACTTCAAACTACACGTTATAAAATTATTTTCGTATTTACAGGGTATTACATATTACCAGGGTGAACCAAACATACTTTTTTTAAATGGGATACGCTATATATTATTTCAAATTTAGATTAAGCTCATCTCCCTATACTTACAATATAGGGTTTCATTAGGTTATACAGGGTATTTCAAAAGTTATGGTCAATTATACACGAAAATCATTTTCATTTCAACGTCCTGTATACCCTAGGCAGAACAACCTAACAATAATTCATTCCAGGCATAACTTTTTGACATTCGTACAGTGTTACGAGAAAGCGCTATTTCTTTATTATTGCACCAATTGAATACAGAGCAAGCCAAAACTCGAACACATGATTTTGTCTATTTTTTCAAATGAATCACCCTGTATTTTATTTTAAAAAATGAAAATACACTTTTATGTTCTTTCGTTTTCAATAAGCACTCCCTATAGCTAAAATCGTTAATTTCTGAGATATTTTCGGGGATAATATAACTAGTGTTATAATTATTATCGGTGATGCTCGAGTTAAAACCGATGAAAATTGAACGAGTGCGAAGCACGAGTTCAATTTTCTATAGGTTTTAACAAGTGGTATAATCGATTATTAATCATAACACGTGTTATATTTGGTAAGAGAATATAATGAATATTAATAGAAAATATATTTTTTAAAGTTTACAATTTTAAACGATCTGTCACTTTGATAGTAAGTATTACAGTTGCAAGATATTCAACATAATTATTTATTTCTTTGAAACTTGTTGTCACTTTGACAGTAAAGTATTTTATTTATTATAATCATGTGACAGTCAACATGCGGTGATAAAATCATCACCGATTTGATAGCCTATTCTGCGATTTTGTTTTTGTATTTTAACCAATGAAAGTAACCAAAAATGTACCATGTGACATATGAATTATATTCTCAGTTTAATAACAGAAAGAGATTTTTTAACAATTTCTATTATAACAAGTTAGCCGTGAACAAATGAGAGATAGATATTATTCAGTAATAATTAGTAGCTTGTCATTTAACGAACTTCTTTGAGATTGTGTAGTGTTTATTAATTTGTAAACACTTAAATACTGTTTGAAATGAACTTTCCTGTTGAGGAATTAACAGACATGATATGGGTACTGGGAGAATGTATGAAAAATTGTTTATTGGCACAAAGAATTTACAAAGAGAGATATCCCGCACGAAAACAACCCGAGAAAATAACGTTGGGAAGGTTAGTAGATCGTTTTAATCGTACGGGTTCAGTAGTTTATGACAAAAAGGAAAGGACAGAACCTGTTCTTAACAAGGAAAATGAATTTAACGTGGTGATTGAAGTTACGCATAATCCACATGTTAGTACACGTGAAATCTCGCGTCAGCATGATATTAGTGACAGGTCCGTCGGAAGAATACTGCGTAAAAATAAGATGCATCCATACCATATCCAGTTGCGTCAAGAGTTACTCGAAGATGACTATCCCAGAAGGGTTGCTTTTTGTGAATGGGCTCAACAACAAATCCACAACCAGGCAGACTTTTTTGATATTGTCCTCTTTGGAGACGAAGCCACGTTTCATAAAAATGGAACTGTGAACAGACACAATTTCCATTATTATTCGACAAGTAATCCCATCTTATAACAACTCATAGTCAAACTAGGTGTTCTTTGAATGTTTGGGGTGGTATAGTTGGAGATCAGGTAGTTGGACCACATTTTTTCGATGGAACAGTGAATGGTCAGGATTATTTGGACTTTTTAGAAAATCATTTTCCATTACTGTTGGCAAACTTTCCTCTTAACATTCGTCAAAGAATGTGGTTGTTACACGATGGAGCTCCGGTACATCACACTAGATTAATTCATAATCATCTTAATACCCATTTTCCTGGAAGATGGGTGGGAAGAGGAGGACCCACTTCATGGCCAGCTCATTCAGTTAAGTAAAATTGACTTCTTCAAGCGGGGTTATGTGAAAAACCGTGTGTATCAAATACCTCCAACCACACAAGATGATATGAAGAATAGAATACCAGAAGCATTCCAGAGTATTAATGTAGAAATGTCGAGAATTTGAAGATCGGCTGCAATGCTGTATTGATGTTTTCGGTGGACATTTTGAACATTTACTATGAAATTAATTGATTTTATAAGAATTTTGTCTGAATAACCCATGTTTTTTCAATTTTTTATAATAATTTGTTACACTTTTATTTGTTCACGGCTAACTTGTTATAATAGAAATTAAAAAAAAAATCTCTTTCTGTTATTAAATTGAAAATATCTCAGAAATTAACGATTTTAGCTATAGGGAGTGCTTAATAAAAATGAAAGAACATAAAGTTTATTTTCACCTTTTAAAATAAAATACAGAGTGATTCGTTTGAAAAAATTGACAAAATCATGTGTTCGAGTTTTAGCTCGCTCTATATTCAATTGGTGCAATAATAAAGAAATAGCACTTTCTCGTAACACTATGCAAATGTCAAAAAGTTATACCTGGAAAAAAATTATTGTTAGGTCTAGGGTATACAGGACGTTGAAATGAGAAGGATTTTCGTGTACAATTGACCATAACTTTTGAAATACCCTGTATAATGTAATGAAACCCTACTTTGGAAGCATGGAGGAAATGAGCTTAATCTAAATTTTAAGTAATATATAGGGTGTCCCATTAAAAAAAAAGTATGTTTGGTTCACCCTGGTAACATGTAACACCCTGTAAATACGAAAATAATTTTATAATAAAGTTTGAAGTTGCCTATAAATTTTGTAAATAACTGTTTTTGATATCTCCTCTAATAACGGATATATCGTACTTCAACGGACTAATGCCGCACCCTGTATATGCAACTTGTTGATATGACGCGTAACTTAGCGGCAAAAAGTTTCTAAGGTAGAATTTATGTGTTGGTTCAATTTTTTCAATAGCTGAATAATAATTAATTTTATAAGAAAGAAAATTTAAATTTACTTAACTCTTCTTCATAAAGCTTTTTAATATAAAGCGAAATAAGTATAAAAATTAAATAAATATGATTGAAAATGCTTAAACTGTATTATCGATAATTTTAAAGAAGGAACTTTTTTCACTAACCTCTATCTGACACGAAGTTTTAAACGTCCATCTGACAAATTGCTGTTTTCGTTCTTAAAAAGTTGCTTATTTTCGTTAAGAACGCATTAAAGGGAGGTTGTATACCTAAATACAATTTGAAAATAGTTGAAATTTGACGACACTGAATTGCCGTACTAAAGCCGTGTTAAGGAGATTGAAGAATTATTGGTATCCATTAATCAATTACCGAAGGTTCAATGGAATGGGAATTGCGTTTACCGCTGTCAGATGAAACGAAAGTATTTAGATTGATCATTTTGTGCGAATTAAGGTAATTACTTTTCTACGTTTATTTTTTGTGATCTTAATGTAGTTGTTTTTTTTGTATGTGTAGAGTAAATAAGGATGATGACCGATCAACTAGTGTATTAGCACGTCACTTCATTTTGATTACCTGCAAAAATTTTGAAGTTTCACAGGAAACACCGTATCAAGGCGATTTACCTGGTTTTATGCGTAAGACAAGCAATTTTTTTGTTTGTTTTGAACTTAGTCTTAGGATACTCGCATATAGGTATTTAGACACCAATATTGTCGATTATAAACAAACTGGCGCCCATTTTTTATTCGATTGTATTTAATTTATGACTTTCCCTTAGCGTGCCTTATGTATTACAAGCCAACCTACTCGTAAAATTAATAACACGCCCACGCCCTTTATTTCACTGAGCTACCAACTACTTCCTTATCTGTTACTTCCGATTCTACTACCATTTTCGCCCGTAACATGGCAAGGGTTCATATTTAATTATTTTATCAAAAATCATTAGCAATACATTAACTGTTTGACGCCAGTTTCAGGATTTTATGTTTTTTCTTCCTACGATTCTGTAAGATAATAATTACCTTAAAACTCTCCAATTGAAAGATCAATTTCTGGTATACACCCACCCTATCCTTAAATGTTCGCCCAACATTTAGATATATTGAAACAAAATGTAAAACTTTTCTTATTAAATGTAAATAATGATTATATGGATAATACTATCGGTAGGTTAGATTTTTGACTTAGTTATTCAATGTTTAAAATAATCAGTAATAATTCTTATCTTGATTTACTTATAACCACAGCTTATCTATGATATATTCAATTGTTGAATTATTATATGTATACTTTCAGTTTTATAACTATTGTAATTTTTTGGGGCTTTCCGAAAAATGTTATTTTTGTTATATTCAGTGTACACTATTAAATTGAATTTCTCTTTAAGCATATATGAAATAACGATTAACAACAAGTAGAGTTTTATATTTAATAGTTATTAGTTACATTGATTGCATTTATCCAAATTATTTATAATGTATTACAAAGATAATAACTTGTAGAACAACTGCTTTTGTTCAATAATCATATTTATACAGGGTGTCCCATGATGTTTTAACAGTTAAATCCTTGAAAACTGTTCACATGACAAGTATGAAATTACTTTAATTATTTACCTATTCACTTTGTACTTTCTAATTGCCTATGTTATGTATTTTAATAAAATTATTTATTATTGGCACTAGAATCATGACAAGTTTGCTATTGTTCAATTTATTCTTGAAAGGTCTACCTAACAATGTAATGTTACACTGATTGTCCTATTTAAAAAAAAAGGCGTGGTCACGTGACTTTTCATCTTGTCATGTGAACAGTTATCGAAATATTCGGCTGTCAGAACGTAGTGAGACACCCTGTATTTGTATTCGAATGTGATGTGTGCTTTGTAATGCAACACTCCTTCCATTCACATTGACATATTCTCTGTATTGCTCTATTTCAAATTTTGGATTCATATTGCTTTAAAATCACATTGGTCATATTTGTATTCAATACTACTATTTATGCCTTATACGTGTCGTTTTAAACTTTTCTTCCATTTTGTTACAAAATTGCACTGGAAACATTTGTATTCACAACTAGCGTGTTTAATACTATGCACTCTTAAATTATGTTTGTGATTTGTGATATAATCACATTGGTTACATGTGTATTTTGAACCGTATCTGTGAATTATACTATGCCGTTGTAAACATTGTTTCCGTTTTGTGTTAAAATCACATTGGTTACATTTGTATTCTGAACATATGTCTTTTGCCACATGTCTTTTCATACTTTCTTTCCATTTCGTTATATAATTGCATTGGTGACATTTGTATTCTGAATTAGTGGTATGCTTTGTACTGTGCACTTTTAAATTTTGTTTTTGTTTTGTTGTATAATCACAATGATCACATTTGTATTCTGAACTTGTGTGTTTTAAACTATGGGCCATCAAATTTTGTTTCCATCTTGTTATATAACCACAATGGTCACATTTGTACTCCGAACTCGTATGAATTACACTATGCTGTTTTAAACCTTGTTCCCATTTTGAAATAAAATCACAATGGCCACATTTGTATTCAAAACTTGATGTGTGCTTTATAACATGTGTTTTTAAATTTTGTTTCCATTTTGTTACAAAGTTGCATTTGTCACATTTGTATTCAGAACTTGTATGCTTAACATTATGCTTTTTCAAATATGTTTTGTGCTTTGTTACATAATCACATTCATCACATTTATATTTAGAACTTGAAGTGTGGGGTGTAAACTGAGGTTTAAAATTGCACTTCTTTGTAGAATAATTACATTCATTATTTTGGTCATTTATACATGGGGACTGCTTCACATACTTTACATCTATATCAAACATAGTATAATTTTCTGAGTTATCTTCTTTAATATTTGGTACAGTATAAGGACGATCATACATTTCATGTTTCATTAGACCGTCATTTACCAAAAGATTTTGTTGGGTTAGAAGTATATTTATCTTTTGTTCCTCTTTAGGTTCGAGTTTTATAAGTTTCTTATCAACTTCAAAAGACATTTTTTAGAGTTTTGTTTAATAATTATTGTATTTTGTAATTTTAAAATAAAATTTGGGCATGGAATATATAAATTTACGATCTAAAGCTGAATAGTATAAATCTAATTTTGTCAGTTTTATATGTTAAGGGAGTGTCTACTGCACTGTCCAGACAGAACCGCAAAAAAAAATTAGTGAACTGTCCACGTACGCTGTGAATGTATTACATAAATTGATGGGTTAAATAACGTTTTCAATGTCGAAATAGTAGAGCAGTTCTTGTCTAGTGGTAGTCTTCGTCTGCCACACGATTAGTGCGGTGGTCGATTCTCGGCCGATGCATTTTTTTTAGGTTAGAGTAGTTTTGTTTATCAAATCTAATTCTGTTAGGTTGCAGTAGTTTTGTTAGACTAGATAAAGAACATACATTTCTGCGCATGTGCGACAGTTAACTAATGTTTTTACGGCCTGTCAGTGCAGTAGACACTGCCACATGTTAAACAATATTTCATAAAAAATATATCTAGAGTACCACCAAGCGTATTCGACCGAGAAACCTTTTACTTAGTTGGTAGGGCGCACTAGGCGCGTATAACATGTGGCCCGCTGAAAAGTACATGGTGGATCATCAAAATCTGACCGAGAGACGATGATCAGTGGCGTAGGGATTTTATTGTAATATTGGGGTACTTCTGTATTATTATAATTGAAAATTAAAAGAAAGAAAACCTTAACATAGTATTAATAAAATTAATATTATAAAGTACTAAAATATGCTGCTAACCTTTGTTTACTGGTGTCTACAAAATTGACTAAATCACTATTTTTACATTTATTTTTCTACACTTTTTATTACATAATAATGTTATAACTGGCTAATGCCTTCAAACGAACCAGAATCGTGCGCTTGCCTTAAATATTTAATTATTTTCAAACGATATCATACGATTCCATTAAGACGCTTCGATTATTGGAAGTTTTTTCCAGCTGAAAACACATATTTAATCACACAAACTTGTTTATTTCATTATAATACGTACTTAAATCCTATGTTTTTAATTATTCTCCATATTGTAGTTGAACTAGCGTAGAAACCAACTGCAGAATCAATTATCTTTTGACGAATACCTGAAAGTATTGCATTATTTGGAATCGTAACACCATTTTCAGCTTCGTTCTTCAAAAATTCCAACACATTGGAAATTATCGCACGTGTCTGACTGTGTATTATTTTACCCCGCACACCTATTTTCTTTCTCCCAGCCATATTGTGGAAATAAGATAAACGTAGAAAACTATGAACTGCAGGGTTAAAAGGTTATATTAGTTACAAAATACAAATAATTTATTGTAAAATAAATATTACGGTTAACAGTTTTTTTTTTTAACACAAGAGAGCACACTATGAAGCAGTAATCTAATAACGTTATAACTTATAACCAAACCAAACTACACGTGAGAAATGTGTCGCTACTGACTAAGTATACCAAACTCCCATAACATTTGAATATAGATCGGTTCACACCAAAAGTCGTCTCTGCGCATTATATATATATATATATATATATATATATATATATATATATATATATATATATATATATATATAGGGTGACAATTTTATTATTATAACAGCTACAGAGTCGGTTAAATTAGCAATATTGGGCAAAATTTCAAGACCAATCAAATGACGTTTTGAGTTTTGACCAGTGTTGCCAACTTTCGTAGTTATTTAGAAAAAACTAAAAATGAGCCGAGTTTTCAAACTCAAATATATTTGAAACCGTTGCAAATAAAGCTAAAATACAAGAGAAGTAATTGATAGATATTTTTACGAACTTTAAGATAAGCCTATTTTTAAATTTATTTTGCATTTCATTTTTGACACATAACACAAAGTTACTTTTTTTTTAAATGGAACGTATATTTTATTTTAGTCCTATTAAATAGTATATTTTTTACTGACTTCAAAAATGTAAAGTTTACCTTATTGATAACAAGTAGTTTTCTTGTAATTTAATAAAAACTGTAAAGTTAAAATCGAGTATCAGTTTTAAAAAATAAATTATATTTTAGTTCTATTTGCGACGGTTTCAAAGATATTTGAGTTTGAAAATTCGGCTCATTTTCAGTTTTTTCTAAATAACGACGAAAGTTGGCAACACTGATCAAAACTCATTCGATTGGTCTTGACATTTTCGTGGTTGCGCAGTGTATTGTGCACGTTGCGCCGTAACATATTGCGTAAGCGTATTGCGCCCTTTACGCATTATTGGAATCCATATGGGTTTCATTTCCACACTAGCTCGGCTTATTGAATTTTCTGTTAGTGCGATGTATATTCTTTGAGTTTCCGGCGAGTTGTATTCTCGTCCTTTGCCGCTATCTGTATGTTATCCCATTGGATGCGGTGGTCTTCGTTCCAGATATGTTCGGCGATTCTGGATCTTTCTGTTTCGCCCTTGCGGGCGTTGTTCTTATGTTCCTGAGTTCTCACTTTGAGCGGTCTACTGCCCTCTCCTATTGTGTGAACCACCATTTTATCAAATAAACGCGGTTAGTTTTGAAATTATAAATTATTCGTTAGTACCGTACATCAGAAATGTAGTATAAATTCATACAATTGAACTTTATAACGCATTTCGATTGTAACGTTTTATTTTGTCTTTTTCGTATTTGGAAAGTATTCGAAATTTTGCAAATGGTAATCGCAATGAGAATCATAATTCTGAAAACGAAACATAAATTTTGGTTTGTTTATCACGTTTAGATGGAAGTTTAAAATTAAGATGTGATTTACGTATGGGTATTGTAAATTGTGGAATCCCTTTTACTAATTTGGTTGAGAATTGATAAGTTGCTTTGTAAATAACAGTTTTTCGTAATTTTGTAGATATCGTTAAATATAGTCATTTACATGAAATTGCGCCATTGGAAAATTACCGATTACATTAAAATTGTTACTTTGTATTCAAATAGAGTGCACAAGAGCATATAGCACTGTTTGTATAACGTTTTAGGCAACGCATTGGCGGAGGATTTCGATAAAATTTTGGTTTTAAGCAAAGAGTTTCGCTTTTAGGTACGAGGCGTTAAGGTCTAGCGTCGTAGTGAAATCATGAACTTACAGGATATCGATTACATTGATAGCACCCGCTTGTTGCGAAGTGTTTTTATTTTATACAACGTCGATCACATTGCCGAAGCCGCCGTTGAGTTCATCCTCTGGGTTTACATCAGGTGACTGTATAACAAACGGGAGTAAATGAAAGAAGCCAATAGATGTAAGGTTTGAGCAAGCTTAAGGTAATCATTTCCGTTCATATTTTCACTGTGATTGACAATTTTAATAAAGTATTGTTTGCATTTTCTTTGTGTTATAACGGTTGAATACGCGGTCTTTTAGGATTAACTTCTTGGAATTGTATCGTTTACATTTTTAAGTCCAGCGTATTCAGCCGAGTTATAATCCAAATTTATGAGTTTTTTGATTTGGTGCATTGACTATCTTGTACCGAAATTTTTTGTAACGATTGAGTGGAAAGGGGGACGTAAATTATTTGTTATAACCATTTGTTATCTTGTCATAGGAGTAATATTTACAGTAATTTATAAAAGTAGACGTTGAAACTAGCTAGTATCATTGCATTTTAAATAAACTAAGTGACTCAATTTGTATAGGAAGAAAAATAATGTAACGATTGTGTTGATATCTCTAGGGTGGTTTATTCATTATATATATATATATATATATATATATATATATATATATATATATATATATATATATATATATATATATATATATATATATATGTGTGTGTGTGTGTGTGTGTGTGTGTGTGTATCTGTAGGTTACTGCACTTGTTTTTTAATGTGAACCAGATTTTCTTATTTAAATAAAGTAATTGTTTATTTAATTGTAACGTAACGTTTCACGAAAGATGCGTTAATGAATTATTTTTATGAACTTGAGCATGTTTTATAGCGGATTGATTGATCTAATTTCACCTGGTTGTAAATTGAATTAAAGTGATTTACTTTTTTGGAAGGATAATTTCATTGAAATTCAGATCTATTAAGCGACGTAACGATTGAAGTATTGTTTTTTATGAGAGTAGTGACTGAATTTGAGCACGTAATTATTTCTAGATACATGTGCGATATTATTTGTAGCCTTTCAGGTATAGCGAAGATCTGCTGGACCCCTGGACTACCTGTGATTACGTTCCGGTAAGCGAGTTATGTGAGTATTTAAGCGAGCTGTGAACCTACGTAATTAGGCATTGCAATCACAAATGTGTCATTCCAAATACTCTGGCGCCCTATTGTGTCTTATTTACGGTAAGCTATCCCAGTGAGCGCAAAATTAAGTAACACTGTACCCATCCCAACCACCGAGTTACCCCCGGCCAACCCCAACTTTACCTGTCATTCCGTTCTACTGCCAGTTTATACAGTAACAATAATACATTATCTTTTAAGGTTTACCTTCTTAAATTATTAAACCACCAACCACGTCAAAAAATTGATGTAATTAAATCTGTAATGGATCGAGCAAAACGAATTTGTGATCCTGAATTTTTGAAAGATAAGTGTAAACCTTAACAGAATCCTTACTAGCTAATGAACATTTACTTACTGATATTAATAATTTGATTTTTTTTCTACTCTCGAAGGAAAAGGTACTGTAGAGCTATAAAGGATCCTTTTGCGTGGTCGCTTTCAGGGGTTTTATAAAAAATTGCAAACTTTTTTAAATTGAGCGATTTAACATGATGTAATTCGTGTAATGATAATAATTCGAAAACTGTTTTTGCATAGCTTCAGAGGTCACCTTCGGGAATTAAAATAAACAAATTTCTTGTTCGGAAAAATTCCGCGTCTTAGTAATTTTTCTAAGAAAATGGATCGTCGCGTCAAACCTCGTAGTAGGAAAATTCTAGTAATACGTCGAATGCTTGACTTGGGTTATAATTCAGATTGGTTTAATATTACGTTTTAATTAAATTAAAACGTAGAGATTTATTATACTTTAAATATGATATGCTTGCTCGGTATTCTGTTTATTGCAAAATAAAAACGTTCTAATAAGTACTTTAGTTGGAGTTGCGGAATGGTTTGCTGTATTTGGAATTTTGTGCAGGACAGGATATGCAGGGTGTAATTAATCGTAATTCCGTTCCAGTCAAAGTAAATACCTAAAAAGTCTGAATAAGGTTACCAATAATTATCTTAGATATTTAAAGTCAGTTCGGTCAACTCGAAATACGTAGAATTTAATTGGTTCGATTTTAATCTGGTGTTTCAGAGGCATTAGCTACGGTTGATCACCTCAGACAGGCTTAAGCCCCGTTATCTAGAAAGGAACATTGATAGAGAATTTACGCTACCGCTGAGATGCCCAGTTAATAGAATTACTTCGGTATAGGTCGCTAGGCTCTGCTTTGCGACAGATTAATTGTGAAATGATTTATTGGTAACAGGAATTGACAGGTATTTCAACTATTTATATTTGTAAACTAGAAGTTGTGCTTCAAAATATGGAAATACCTTATAACAATAAGTTCAATATTGTAACGAAAATGCTTTAAGAGCACTGGTCAGGATTTATTTTCCCGAACACAGAAAAATTTCGGCAGAAGAGCAGTAGAACAAGTGTAGTAACAGTATACTACAGAGAAGCAGAGTCGCAGAGAAGTATGCTGCAGGAGAAATGGCGAATAATAATAATAATAAATCGTATATTCATTTAAAGGTTTTTAAAATGATATACATACATACATACAGGGTGGCGCACCGTATACGCCATGGAGTTTCTATAGGAGCCTATTGGAATTTTTGTATTCTTTTTCTTTGAGCATATACAGGGTGTTTAGGACCACAAATTAAAAATAATTTCAACTATACAGGGCGTTTACAAAAAATATCCATATCAAAGTTATATTTTATGTACTGGAACACCCTGTATATTATATGTTTTTTTGGAATCTATGAATAAAATAAAGGCAAACTGCAATAGAATTTCCTATACCTAAAACCTAAAAAATAGGGAATTCTATTGCAACTTGCCTTGCCTTTCTTCGTAGATTCCAAAAAACATATAATAACAGGGTGTTCCATTAAAAAAATTATTTAAATTATTATTAATTGTATTTTATTTAAAATTAACTTTTAAAGTACATACAGTAAAAGATTAACTCGAGTGGGATTTGTACCCACGACCTCCACTTTGCTAGAGTGGGTTCAAGTCCCACTCGAGTAAATCTTTTACTGTATGTACTTTAAAAGGTAATTTTAAACAATTAATGATTATTAAATTGAACTTCTGTGCTTTCATTAAAAAACAATTTCTATAGCTATATATAACAAGTTATAGTTATAAATAAAAAATAACAAGTGTATTAATGTAGTATAGCGTGCAGTTTGAGGATCTTCTCCTTCAGCACTTGTGTGTGAATTGTTGTTGGTTGTGGACGTTATGAGATGTCAGTTGACATCATTGTTGTGCGTGTTGTTTAAAAACAACAGCCGTGGATGATCAATGCTGTGGGTAGATGTCGGTTGTGTGATTGTGTCCTGTAGTCGGGTGTCGTGTGATGTAGCTGTTGATGCCTAAGTAGATCTGTAAGAAAAAGAAACAAAAATTAGTTAGGCGCATAAAATGTCGTAATGTAGCAACTAGGTTCCTACAGTCTGGTTGCCGGGTTAGAATTTCAAAGCGTGAAGCGCGTTTGTAGAAACAGTAATGTTAGACAGAACATAAAAATCGATTCAGTATATTTAATCTTAGGCATCAATCTTGGCGTCGGACCTTTGTACGATTAATGATTACCCGAAAAGGGCAACCACCTCCTGACGTGCGTGAGGGTCACTGCCCACAGGTCAGTCGCAGTTTTGACCTGAGCGACTGCCGCTGAGACCTTACGGATGACAGGTAGGGCCTTCTCTATATTGAGTCCTCCGAGAAGGGTTAATATGGAGCCGATCCCTAAGGCGGATTATGGATAGCTGCGGGAGCCGCTTTCGCTACTTCCACTTTTTCAACTACGCCTGCCGTCGCTCGGGCGTAACTTATGTCGCTGTCGGCGGTGTCCTCTTCTCTCGCTGTGGCACTTCCGTTTTCTTTCGTTGTGGAGGTCAAGGAAACTTTCGGAATCTCCTTTAGCTAGCGGGGTGGTCTCCACCGCAGTTAACGCACTTAGCCGAGTCTGTACGGGTTTCAGGCGTTCACTGGAGTGGTAATTTCCGGTGCCCTTTACACAGCGTGCTATCGCCCTGAAAGAATGCTGTGCGTGACGGAAACTCTGACACCGGTGACACTGCCCGATGCCGGATTTTCGCCGCATGTTCTCTACGGTGACGCGGTGGCCGGCGACGTACTCCATCTCTCGGATCTTCTTCGGTCCTCTTCGCTCGGTGTAGCTCGACCTCGCTGCTTCATCCTAAAACAAGAGATCACATTAATATCTAAAAGTGTCAGCTCTGAGCTGACGTCAGCCTCAGATAGCTCTACGGTCGAGCCTTAGCTACACGCTAGCTCCTTACCTGATAGATGTGGTACGGAGTAGCACACCTATTCATATACCTCATCAGCTTGATTCGGTCCTGGAGTGAGGTAGGCTGGAGTCGGATTCCCTCGTTGATTGCCCTGGCTCTCGTGAACGCGATGCGTTGTCTATTCAATTTGCGAGAGAAAGCGACCCAGTTGTTCCTCTGATGAAGGATTAGCGGGGGTACTTTCTCCCTGGTGCCTTCTGCGATCGGCGTGTTCCATGACTGATGGGCTGTCGGTGTATTCCTCCACTGCGTGAAACGTGTTATCCGTCGGGGGCGGCGTTGGCGAACGGACGGTCGGGGCCTTTTTAGGCTTCTTGTTGGCTTCCTCCTTTAGCGGTGTCGGTGGCGGCTGCGACGTCGGTAGTGGATATGGACGTCGATGGTACCGTTGTGCTTCGCTGCTCTCTCGGTGAAACAGCAGGTCGAAAAGTGATGGTATCGCTTCTTACGATGATAGCCGATATGTTCATTCATCCATCTGTAGTAAGCGCGCACCCATTCTTAAATCGATGTTAACGCTTTTTTGTAATATAACTCTTTAAGTTCTTCTCTGTTCGAGATTCTAACCTCGATTGGTCGAGTTATATTAAAACTTTCGCTTTTATATTTCGCGATGAAGTGGTGCAAAATTTAGACGCCATGGCTTTTGCACACATTGGAGGGTGAAACTGGTGCGCACGCAAAAGTTACGAAATTAAATGAATTCTTGCTTGTAAGATTATCTTCATAATTTTAAAATAATAAAAATTTATTTCGCTTACTACTTTTCTGGATCATTACAAGGTCAACCAGGGAAATCTGCGGTAGCTAACCATGTCTTAAATCATTTAAATCATGACATTCAATTTCACAATATAAAATATTGTCAAGACAAACTCATTATTATGTTCATTTACATCGTGAAACGATTGGAGATATACAAACATCCTTATGATTTGAATGGAAAAGAAGAAAATCTTCGTGTAAATTAAACAGATTTTTGCATCTTATAATTAAAAAAGGGAATAATAGCACGTCATGTCCAGATTTTTTTGCTGTGTTTTTCCCTAGACCTTGAAGTAAACTATTTTAGTTGATGTCAAGTTTCTATTTGTGAATGCTTTTATCAATTTCAAATTAATGTTTTTCACAACTTTGCAGTTAGATCATAACTTGACTAAATTTTGTTAAATTTGCTCTTTGATTATGACATTTTTTACTGTTAGCCTTTGACCGTTAGGGGGTGTTCTGATTTGTCATCTTCAAGGCAGTTTAACAATATTTAATTTATAAAGGATCTAGTTATTCGTTACTAAAATTGTATTCCATAGTTTTCATTGAGACAGCTGTTCTTATGAAACATGACGTTAGTAACCATTTGCTGTAACATATGTGATAGTATGTCCATACTAAATATACTTAACCTCAAAAATTGACATTTTACGTTTAATGTTTAGGAATTCCCAAATTGTTCAAAATTACGCAAAGAACAAAACACAAATTGAAAAATGATTTAATTTATTTTACCAATTGTTACTAACAATTAACAGTTCTGGGTAACACTACAATTATGTTCTGTTTAGTGTTGGTGTACAATGATGTGTTGCGGCAAATGGTTACTAACGACATGTTGACACAGCCACTCTTATGAAACATGACGTAAGTATCCATTTGCCGCAACATATGTGATAGTACGCCCATACTAAACATAACCTTAAACATTAACATTTGACGGTTAATGTTTAGGAGTGCCCAAATTATTCGAAATTACGCGAAGAACAAAAAAACAAATTGAGGAATGATTTAATCTATTTTATAAATTGTGACTAACAATTATGGATAACACTACAATGTGTTCTGTTTAGTATTGGCCTACATAAAAGCGGCTGTATCAGGTATGTTTGATCGTGCCGTATTAGTACTAACGAAGATAACTTAAGAGTTATCGAAATTACAGCTTACTACCTTTAAGTTCATGTGTTACATTGTTTAAATGTATAAACAATTGTTAAATATTTACTTATTAAAGAAAATGATATTTATCAGGGCTTTTTAGTAGAATCATTACAACCATACGCAACACACATTATTTGAAAAATTTCACCAGTGGTTATAAAAACCACAACCGCAAATGAAATACCCGTTTTACATTAAAAATACTTGCTGGCGATTTTAGACTTCACTTGAGCATAACCACAGTATAGGGAAGAAACAGTACGAGCTATCTCCGCAATTACCATTGATTGAAAAAGCTGATATTTGACGTTTTAAAATATAAAATTTATGTTAGATTATTATGACAGCCGTGATATTTTATTTTACACCTCTGTGTTTCTAGCTAATAAGCAAAAATGCAGACACGAGACACACAATGGGAGTGCGCGCGCACGCGTGGTGCAAATTTTCGCCAGAGTGCACTTACTGTATTATTCCTATATTAAGGTATAACAAAGGCGTAGGTGAGAGCGTATCTATATTATTCCTATATCGTTGTTTTAGGGCAACTGCTCTGTTATAGCAAGTGCCGTATACCAATTTGACAGTTAGGAACATTACATAAGCACTTATCCAAAATTAATTTAAATTTACAAAAAAGACGCTAGACACAGTAAAAACATTGCTTTGACTAACAAACATAGTCTAGGATACGCAATGAAAGCGGAGCGAACTTGAAGCGTACATTTTCATATTAAAAGATTCGGAGGTAAACAGAAATAGAACGCTCTCTAGGGTGTAACATCATGGTTACACCCCTAAAATCATTAACCTTGGTTTCGTCCATCCAAATAAACAAGACTATCCCATCTTAACCTATAAATATAGTTATGTGGAAGATATAGATGTTTAAAATATTACTAATTATCTCTGAAATCAATGCAATATGTCTGCAGAACACAATAATCTTACACTCCCATCTACAGAAGAAAGAGAAGTAAATGTACTTCTTACTGAAGATAATGCTGAAGTAAGACAAGTAAATTTATTTTCTGTAAATAATGATCTAATTAAGGATGAATTCCATTTCGAGTCTAATTTTGTAAAAGTTGAGAATACACCGGAAAATAGTGGATGTTTTGAAGGAGAGGTCGATTATTGTGAACCCTATTACCTTACAACTGATGATCCTCTAAAGATAAATACTTCAAGTGCTGAATACAAATGTTACGAATGTGATTATATTACAAAGGGGAAACGTAACTTTAAAATTCATCTTTTAAACCATACACGTGCTGAACACAAATGTGAAATATGTGGTTTTTCAACAAAATGGCCGAGTTCTTTAAAACAACATTTTGCAGTACACACTTCAAATAGTGAATATAAGTGTGACCAATGCAATTATTCAACAACTACAAAACATTATTTAAGAAAACATTCAGAAAAACACTCACGTACTAAATTCAAATGTGACCAATGTGACTATACAACTAATGTAGAACGCTATTTAAAACAACATTACAAAAGACACTCAATATTTAAATACAAATGTGATCAATGTGATTATTCAACAAAATGGAAATTTTCATTAAAACAACATTTTGCAATGCACGTTTCAAATAGTGAATTTAAATGTAACCAATGTGATTATTCTAGCATATGGAAAAGTGCTTTAGAACGGCATTTTGCTAAACACGCTTTAAATAGCAAATATGAATGTTACAAATGTGATTATTCTACAAAATGGAAAAGTGGTTTAAAACAACATGTAGCAATACACACTTCAAGTAATAGATATAGATGTAAGCAGTGTAACTATTCAACAACTGTAGAACGTTATTTAAAACAACATAACAAAAAACACTAAGAGCCATTTGCACAAAAGTAAATTAATTACGTGTTTCATTTGATTATTATTAATGGATATAATTGTTTGTGAAATTTATGTACTGATTGGTAATGTATGCCAATCCTTAGATCAAATGTAACAACTGGGTCCTTTATTTGAGCATCAGTGTGTTTATTTAACAAAATGCAAAAGTAAATTAATACAACAGTTTGCAATACATATTTCAGGTAATGAGTATAAACGTTATTATGCAATTAATAATATTAACGTCTTTACAAACATAAGCATGGTTCAGCACACTGGTGTACTTACATTTAACCTACAGAAATGTATAAATTCTTGCTTTTGATTAAACTTATGCTTATTTGTTGTGATGCTAGTTAACAGGTTTATACTTAGATTTAAACTTACTTAATGACAATTTAGACTTGGTTCCCTATGCACTGGTACAATTGTGAGAGGTATTTTACAGTGGTTTCTATAATTTTATTACATCTGATCTAATATTGGTGTTACATACCTCTCGTCCATCTCTTTCCCATTTATTCAGGATAGAGGTACAGATTTATGGATTGGTTTTGCCAACAATATAACAGTTGATCGTCTGCAGCTTGTTAATGTCATAATGCTATTTTTACTTCTCTGAGCACTAACTTAAATATAACACGATCACTGTAATATTCCTTTTTTCTTATATTTACTGGTATTCTATCGCTATATTATGGAAATTTTGAAAATTAGTTTGTAATAGCATTTTGTGTTAAATAATGAATATTATTATGTGAATTTCTATTTAGTAATAGCTGTATGAACACAATAAACGGTTAAACTTTATACATGGTACCTACTGTAACAGTATTTAACTAGCATCATTTAAAAGGAACTATTCAATATATGTATTATTTGTCGACAAATATATATTTGTTTCTTATACTTATTTAAATGTACTTTTTTTAATTTAGTTGGTAAGTTGTTTACTATATCGTTTTACAAATAGTCAATTATCACATTTGATGTATTATTGCATGTTTTGTCTCATAATAAGATTTCTATTAAAACTACAGAAGTTATTTTTTAACCAGTTTGTCCAATTAAGATCGTTCATTCAAATGAATGTTGACTGTTGTTCGGAAATCTAAAGACTTGAAGAGTGAGGATTACTATGTGAATATTATTGTTTTTTCCGATAAAAAACATAGTGAAGTTTGTAACAACTCTTTTTAGTGTTGTATAAAATATACCTCAATTTAGGATCTTTCCTTCATTTAGTTCTAAATACAAGAAAATTTTAATTATTTTACAATATTGGTATGAGGTAGGCAACTTAATTTGCATATCTTCTTAGTTCGTACAGATTTATAATCCTGCTTTCAATTTGTATTCATTTCTTATCTGATACATAACGCGTCTGCGTTAAGTGATTCTGCTGATATCTTGTAGACATGACCTCATCATCTACTTCAAAATCCTCCATTTTGACTTCCTGTTTAATGTCGAAGCATGAAGCTGCTTCTTTTTGATTTTATTTAAATTTATGTGAAAAACGCCATCAATTTGGTGGCGTTTTCTTGACGTTTTTTCTTGAGGTATTTTTTATACCATTTTTTCTTTAATTACACGTTTATCATTACTTCAATTTACAACGTAATTGAATTTTAAGTACGCATTTGAATTTATTGTTGCGTACATGTTTCGTTTTATGAGTGCAAATGTTTTGAATGGATACTTCCAAATAATGCAATAAGAAGTGGATTTAAAAATTTTAAGAAAAAATTTGTACGGATTTTATAAAGATAAATCCATTTTGAGGTGTGGCTGGTAATATTATGTCAAGATTGCACCATGATGACGTAAGAATGGCTTCATCCTGTTAACCTCTCCGTAATCATATTTAGATAGCAGTGGTTGTCAAAAAGAAAAGTTTGTGTACAAACATTTCTAAGGTATTTATTTAGTACTTTAAGCATAATTTTAAGACCTTCATTATTTCATCATTACATTTAATTCAATAAACATAGTCTGTATATTGTTATTTTTTACATTTTGTCAAGTCGTTTTAATTGTCCTGAAAATTAAAAAGAAAGACAATTTGGCGCCGAGATAACCTCATTCATTTGTTGCATAAAAAAACATTTATTTTGATGGTAAGTGGTAATTAAGCAAATCATTTTATTTGAACCGGCCCAATTTAATCAACCGATGAGCCAAAGGCACAATTATAAGTGGTGTAAGGTATGTATTTTTTGAGAAATTATTATTTCATTAACTTTGGATAACTTACTTTTCATTATTTTAAAATTCATACACGTTACATATTTTTTATTACAAGTTGATCATCATCGCTCTTTATCTAATAAGCTCACAGTCTGTTAGTAAGAGAGACAATAATTAGAAAATTAGATATTTACGTTCCCTAAAATTGTGTTTGAAAAGTAACTTTGCCCAACAGTTTATATGTGTTAGTTTCAAACTATGTGTGGTCTCGGAACTAAAGTCAGTGAAGGGTATGCTATTATGTGTTTGGGTGAAACATGGCTCTTATAACATATTTCCAGGTGTGAGTATTTCTGTGGTGATTATAACGTGTTCATAAGTGATCGTGATTTCTCTGACATTAACAAATTGTGTGGGGTGGTGTTTTGTTGGCCATTAGATGCTCATTTATTGCAGTTAAATTTATCTTTTTTTGATATTCTACTAAGCTAATCAATTTAGGAATAAAAAGGCAGTTAACGGAAATTTTAGGTACAGTCCTAATCACATTTATTCTATGTTTTTGTATTGCTGAACACGAATCTAAGGTTTACTGGCAGATATTACGCCCGGAACATAGTTTTTTTTTGCAAAAAACGTGCAAAATTGGTCAGTTTTCCAGCTAAATCTGGGTAATTATGTGTTTTTCGAAAAGACCATGCTTTGCAAAATTAAAGTGTACAAGATTCGCTACAAGTTTCATGTAAAGTAATTCTTTCTACGACCAACCGTTACGCCGCTAGAACGCACTAAAAATGGCCAGAATTCCCCAAAATTAAAAAACCCTAGATACTGCCGTGTTACATCAGGTTTCCGTGTAAACGACCCATGTTACGATAATTTAGACTATTTATGATAATAAAGTTAATGAAACACACAAAATTAACAAATTAGTGTGTCCGCTGACCACAAGCCTCACCTTAAAAAAATATCTGTCTAAAATCAAATCGGAAAAACATTGGAGGCAAAGAGTGAAAAAACGTAGAATTACTTATAGTTATATTTAAATTAAAATTACTTGATACATACAAAAACAGTATAATGAAATGTACAAGAAATTGTTTTGATAAAGGTAATAATCTCATGAATTCAATCTCTTCAGGTTGAAGGTCGGCATTCCATCAGCCCTTTTTTGTACGTGGGCCCGAGACAAGATAGACAGCTGCTTATTCCTCATCCCCCTGTGCTGCTAAGGCTTCCTTAACGGTAGGAAACTGAAGACCAAGTTGCTCTTGGAGATCCAAGTCTTCAGCCCCGTCCACTTGTTGATCAAGGGCCTCCGATGCGATGTTGCATTATCTATGAACGCAGTTTATGCATAGATCAGAGCAACTTAACCCCCCTTTATGAAGCTGCAGTTTTGTGCACAGGTTTTGGTGCACTTGCATGTTACCAACCTAATCAGTTCGGGGGGAGTAGGGTCTAAGAGTTGTAATTGGTTCGAACCCGTTGTTTGGTGGTCCTCTTGCAACCCCAATCCTCTGCTCGCTTATCTACACCCATCTATTGCTGCACTGGATATGGTAAACTCCGTAACTGTGCTGTATTGCTGCAGCTGCTGAGAGTTGAAGCGCATCTATTTTTGATGACGCCTTGAATGCTGCCTTCTTGGAGTTGAGGAAGCGCAGGTGGTTAAAAGAGGGTGCATTATTTAGCGTTTTTTTAATTTTTGGGAATTCTGGCCATTTTTTAAAGCGCTCTAGTGGCGTAACGGTTGATCGTAGAAAGAATCATTATGTATGAAACTTGTAGTAAATTTTGTCTACTTTAATTTTTCAAAGTATGGTATTTTCCGAAAAAACGCATAATTATCCAGATTTAGCCCAAAAACCTAAAACATTTACCAAATCTGGACGTTTTTCGCAAAAAAAAAATGTTCCAGACATAATATCTGTCAGCAAACCACAGATTCGTGTTTAGCGGCCTTAAAAACATGAAGAATAAATGTGATTAGGACTCTAGCTAAACTTTCCGCTAACTTTCCTAATATGGCTAGGCCATACCTATTGTAGCATATAAAACAAGTGTATAACGTTCTTATTTATTATCACAAATTTAAAGAACTGAGAACATTAATTAAAGATCAAATATTTGTTGCTTATGATGTAATGAGCCAGAAAAATTAGTAAGATGAATACATTTTCACTATTTCAAAATTGTTTCAATAATTTATACAACAATTTATTCAATTTCAACAATAACAAACATTACGTATTCGTACGCACCAGCCCCCTTCACTATATGTGCAAAAGACATCGCGTCTAATTTGCCAAAAACCCCACATATGTACGAAGTATAAAAGCGGAATTTTTATTATAATTCTTTCATTCGAGGTTGAGATCTCGATCCGAAAAGGTCAACTTTAGATAAGACTAGCCAGTCTATTTGAAAAAAAAAGATATCGTGGTTTTCCCGATGATGGAGCCGGGCAACAACAGGCGCCGCAACCAGCAGTTCCTACAGGAGCTGGTAGCTCGGAGAGAGCCGCTCTGACCGACGGCGGCCCAGGAGTTCCGGATACCGCCAGCGATGCCGTCACTGCTCGATCTACCGTTCGAGAGAGCGAGCAGCGACGCGCCACCTGCCGCCACCGCACAGAAGAGGAGGCGGCAAAAGAAGACGCGACCGCCACCGTTAGATCGCATCACCCCCTAGAAAACACGCCGTCCACCTCCGCCGCCGCAGCCGCAACCGACAACACCTAATAAGAGGCCCGCCACGGGTCTACCAGCCCCGACGACTTCGTGCTGCAAAAGAAGAAGACGAAGAAGACCCCGAAGGTTCGCCCGTCTACGCCACCGCCCACGGACAACGGATTACAGGCCCTGGAACCCTACACCGACAGCCCTGCAGCAATGGAGCAGACGACACAACAGGACACCAGGGAGAAGGTGCCTCCGGTAATCCTTCGTCAGAAGGAGAACTGGATCGCGTTCTCCCGAGAAATGGACAGACAGCGGATCGCCTTCACGAGGGCCAAGGCCTTCAGCGAGGGAATCCGGATTCAGCCTGCTTCACTCCAGGACCCAGACAGGCTGATTAGGTATATGGATAGGTGTGGTACTACGTATCACACCTACCAGGCAAAGAGCGAGCGATTTGCTAAGTTAGTGATACGCGGCGTGCCCGTAGAGCTATCCGAGGTCGACTTTAGCTGAGAGCTAAAAACGCAAGGTGTTAATGCTCTCTCTGTTTTTAGGATGAAGCAGCGAGGACGCCCGATCCCCCTCGTGATGGTGGAGTTGCCGTCCGAGGACGACAGGAAGAAGATCCAGGAGGTGCAGCACGTCGTCTGCCTTCGAGTAACCGTCGAGGATTTGCGGTGGAAATCCGGCATCGGGCAGTGTGACCGGTGTGAAGGTTTCTATCACGCAGTGTTGCTGCAAACCTGTCTCTTAAATACCTCCTCTCTCTTGCCGGATGGTACACAGCTTAGGCTGCGACACCACTTCGGCGATCCCACCGTCACCCTAACCCAACTGTCCGGTCACGTGGATACGGACATCCTAGCCGAAGAGATCCGAGATGCGATCGATCTTCCACGCATAAGGAAGGCTGTTCGCACCACCTCTAAGGCGACGAACAACCCCACATCCCTTGTCCGCATCATAAGCTCTTCCCTAACCACCCTCGAGTACCTCTCCGCACGTGGTTTCGTCATGTTCGGGCGACACTACAGTTGCCAACCCTCCCTTATCCCTCAACCTCTCCCCAAGTATTGTTCCACCTGCACGCAGGTGGAGCATACCGCTGAGAAGTGTCCTACCCGTGCTATCCGTTGTCCCAACTGTGCCGAAAGTTACAGATCCTCCTCCTGAAAATCCTCGGCTAACCCAATGTGTAACAACTGCGGGGAAGCTCGCCCTTTCTACTCCTTAAAGTGCAGGAAGCGGCGGGAACCTCCCAGTTGCATCCCTCGAACATATCCTGTCTTCCGAAGAGTCCGACTCGGAAGACACAGCCCACCTTAAACCCTGTCCCGACACCGAATCCCTATCTATCAAAGATAAAGTCCTCAGCCACTCCCTCTTCCAGACCGGCGAGATAGGGTTGTCTGCACCTTAGATTCGCTATCCCCAAATTTCTTCCAACGGAGGATCAACATTGCGTATCCGGTACGCAGATGAAGGTCGCCAGGGCCGTTGGTCGGAAACGCCCCTTACTTAAACACTTTTTACCCACACATACACACTCACTCACACACAACCCTAACCCCCCACACACTCACACACATACACACACACACACACACACACACACACACACACACACATACAATATTCACACCAAGATGCACACTTAATTTCAACACAATTCACATCTATGTAAACAACAGCCAACACGAAACCGCCCTCTTAATTGCGTTGCTGCGACGGTGCACGTTCCCACTTCTATAGCATTTATTTGATACTACAACCCCCCGGGCCACAACACCTTATCCGTTGACCTTTTAATCTACGCCTCAAGCCTCCCTAATTCAGTTATCCTAGGTGATTTCAATGCTCGCCACATCCAATTCGGTGACACCGCAAGTAATGGCAATGGTAACAGGCTATCACCCGCTCTGTTGCTATTTCCGCTTTTTGCAGGCACTTTTATTTCCACTTTTAATTACCCTTATAGTTACACTTTTATTTAAACATAGTTATACTTTTATTTACCCTTATACTTTCACCATTTTTTGATCTAAATTTAGATCACACCTTTTTATTTGAACCTTCAAGAGAATGCAATAATTACTGGATTATTCAATTTTCAATGAATATAAATTTGTAAGAAGTAAATTCAACTTTGGTATGGTTTACAACATACAACATTGAAAATACGACATATTGCGCAACATTTATACGAAGATTACATCATTTATGGTTTACATTTCCGCATTCCTTCTGATAACAGAGGTTCTCCAAAAAGTTGTACGAAGATTTTATAACAGGTATTTATACCCCTATGACTTATTACTATAAGGCTGTTAACACTAGAATTAAGATTTATTTTATATAATCCCAATTTTAAATGCTTAATAAACATAGTTTTTATATCTTTTATTTTGACATTTTGGTGAATGCTTTATTGTATCCTCGGTTTAGTTATTCCGAGCGTAATAAAAAATAACTTGGCGTCCGAGATAACCTTTATTATTGTTCCATTGAAGTTACTATATTGACGTTAGGTGGAAATAAGTAAGCAGAAATATGTTGGTAATTAAGCAAATCAAAATGCATGAACCAGGCCCGATTTAATCTACCTACTGAGCCAACGGCATTATCTTTTATTGAGTGTTCGGGTGTCTCTAGTTCTTTTAACGATTTGTATTGAGAACGCTTTTAAACATTTATTTATCTTATTATTGCACCCATTTAGTGTAATTATTTAATTAATCTGGAGAAAAGACCGCACTATATATATATATATATATATATATATATATATATATATATATATATATATATATAAGTGTGTCAATTTAAAACTTACAATAGACTATATCTCATGAATAAATGATGATATCAAAAATTCTCTAAACCGTTTCTAGGGTAGAAAGGGGAACCAAATGACATAGGAGACAACTCACCCAAATCAACCCCTACGCCCCACTGAAACTGAGAAGTTAGTTATAAATATGGGTGAAGATAGTGACAGTGATTATCAGTTTAGTGATTTGAGTGACAGTGAAAATGAAACGTTTTAGGCAATATTATTTTAGTAATAGGTATCAATTATGTGTAATGTAATAACATATTGATTTATTAATTTAATTATAGTATTACTTCCAGTATAGCTTTTAATTATAATAAATTGCGTATTTACATAAAATATGGTTCTTTGAATTGCTTTTAATATACCATTAAAATATACATTATACACCATGTGACACCTCTGAGGTAAACGAACGCGGGAATTTGAACAACATCATAAAGTCGTCTTTCGCGCATAGGCGGGCTCGTCTTCTTACACGCCGGCCACTGTATATATGTAGACACACACGCACGCACGCACACACGCGCGCACACACTCACACTCACACACTCACACTCACACACTCACACGCTCACACACACACACACACACACATCACACACTCACACTCACACACTCACACGCTCACACACACACACACACACACTATTTTCAAAATAACCCTGTTATAAATTAGCATCACAAACCAACGCGCCATTTTGTGTTTGAAAATATTAAAATGATTGTGGTTACAGAAACATTACCAAATAGAAAATCCCTAACCGAAGAAAAGGATCGTTTACAACCCAGCCAGGCCGGCTGCATTGAAGACTGCCACACTAACGGGCGTTCCCAAACAAGAATTTCATATATTATTTATATTATATTATATTATATTATATTATATTATATTATATTATATTATATTATATTATATTATATTATATTATATTATATTATATTATATTATATTATATTATACTATACTATATTATATTATATTATATTATATTATATTATATTATATTACATTATATTATATTATATTATATTATATTATATTATATTATATTATATATTATTCATGTATTACCTTTTATTTTATATAGGATTAAATTTTACGTTTCCAGAATTACTTATATGAATATATGTATAAAACCTTCGTGTTTACCTTATTAATGGTTATATGAGTGAAAATCCCCAACCCCCTCACTGTAGCTGGCCTAAAGGCAAATATAGCAAAATCTCCATTAGAAGGGAATTAATTAACGTAATAGTCAACCTGAGGCATTAGAATGATGTACCTCAAAAATGTTGAAAACTTGATATGACCAGACTCTACATTTTTGACACTATAGACATGCAAAAAAGAGTTGTACAAGCATTCCTGGTAGAATGTTTTATGGAGACCTAATACGGAGCGATAAAAATACCCGACACAGCTGCTCTTATGAAACATTACGTTAGTAACCATTTGCAGCGACATATGTGATAGTGTTAAATATAACCTCAAAATTTACATTTGACGTTTAATGTTCATGAGTGGAAAGAAAGGTGGCACCGTTCCTATGAAACATGTCGTTGGTAATCATTTGCCGCAACGCATATGACAGTACACCAATACTAACCTTATCATAATTGCAGTGTTGCCCATAATTGTTAATTGTTAGTAACAATTTGTAAAATAAATTAAACCATGTTTCAATTTGATTTTTGTTCTATGCACAATTTTGAATAATTTGGCCGGCGTTTCTAAACATTAAACGTCAAATGTCAATTTTGAGGTTCTATTTAGAATGGGTGCACTATCACATATGTTGGGGCAAATGGTGACTAACATCATGTTTCATAAGAGCGGCTGAGTCAATAATTATTGATACCATTGTACTTGACGACCCTCTGAAGGTTGTAAATGCCTTCGCAGATACTATAGTGGCAATTATTCGTTAAACCAGCATCGAGTATCATTTTGTTAATCTCACTAAAGAAACGAAAAAATAAGCTACCTAGCTTTCTTTTTTATAATTGTACACCAATTTTTTGCGGACCGCTTATAATAATCTTTAATCTTATTCGTAAGCCATCAGTTTGCCTATGTGTATGAAAGGTTTTAAACGAATACCCCATACTCAAACGTGGGGACTGTGGCAACATATGGAACTACCGATCTTATGTAACTTTGCTGAAGTATTCTTATATGTATATACTATATATATATATATATATATATATATATATATATATATATATATATATATATATATACTGTGGGCGGAAAGTAACTCCCTATCGTAAAATGCTTGTAACTTTCAGATGTATTAAAATATTTTTACGAAATTTGACATACGTTTTCTTTACAGGTGTAGGACTTCATCCATAATAGCACATCGCATCACAGTGCAGGAGAGAGCTTAGATGGCCTCCCGTTATGAAGTCTGGAATTCTGTTGTGAGAGTGCAGAGATGGTGGCGGACAGTCCATGGACCTCGCGCTACACTGGATGCAAAGACTATCAAAAATTGCCATACCAAATTGATGAACACAGGATCTGTGAAGGATATGCGCAGAAGTGGGCCCCCCTCGACATCCAGGATAAAGGAAAACGTGCAAATGGTGTAGGATATGTTCACCAGAAGTCCACAAAAGTCAACAAGAGAAGCCAGCCGTGAAAGTGGTCTTACCCACCACACAATCAAAACTGTTCTGAAAAAGGAATTAAGTTTCCGTCCGTGGAAACCACGCTACTGGCAAGAGCTGTCGATTACGATAAATGATTATAAACATGTTTTGTTTGATGGTGACGTAATAAGGCGTTATCAGCATCTGATAAGATCAAAGAAACATGTGTTTACAATGAAACAATAAAGTAGTACTTAATCCTTGTGATGATAAACGATTAGTACATTTCAATTTCACCGATACTACACCTTGGGGATTTAACTTTACACAGCATTTTATTCGTCTTCTGTTTCAGAAAACAATTTTATCATTATGAACAGTCTTGAAGACAAATTGCAGGAAGAGCTATGGTACAGTAGTGATAAAATGTACAAAAAATACCTGAAGCGTTCTTTGATGGGGAAGTCCTTCCCTGAAAGCTACTTATTTGTACTGAATATATTACAATATATTGTTATTCCTCATAAGTGTTTTTACTGGTGTGCTATAAACTCAAAGTGTGAAAATGAAGTTATTATTAAGACATTATTTGATAAAAAAATTAAATGACGATACCATTAAAAGTTTTATGAAATTGTGTACCGATTAAGGCTACAATTTATTATTTCATTAACTTTTGATAAAGTAGAAAGGATCTTAGATGATATGAATGTACTTGATGACATACCGCTTAAAATGTATCTATACAATTTATTATGGGTTCATGATTCAACAAATGTTAAATCTACCTTAGAAAATATTGCTTAAAAAGACACTTTATTTATTATAACTGAATGTATTGAGAAAGCGGCATATTATGCTAACTACAAATGCCTCGATATTGTGATTGAAATATTATTAGAACAAAATATCAACTATAAGTTTCAACCGTGGGAAAACGATGAGCACCACAAAATTTATTACTGGATACTAGACAACATCAACAAAGGTGAAACAAATTCAAATTCCTGCTTGGGATGGAGGTGTGGGCCAGATTCGGGGATATGGCCATCCAGTAATTTAAGTGATTATAGAAGTACTTTAGGTTCACTTGATAAGATAATGAAATTTTAAAAATAAATGTAATATTCATATTTGAAAAATAAAATACTATTATTTTTTGTGCGTTTTATTTCATCTAAGAGTTGCATCCTTTTATATAAATTATATAACTAATATGTGTAATTTGTTTCACAAATTACAGGTTAAATGTTATAAAACAATATCATTCTTATTGATCCATGATCTTTCATCCAATCCCCACCACTTTACGAATACCTTGTTATTCTTGGAGCGGAGCACTTTTTCTACTAGATACACATCAGGATACTTTGTTTTTTGTAATTCATGTTCATAAAACCCTCCCAGTACAGGCTTTCCCTTCATGTCTTCCAGTATGTACGTAGTACGTATGTAAATAGTTCACTAGACCAATTGTGTGTGTATCCTTTGGAGAAATTTTTTTAAATTTACTGATTCGTACTATGTCGCCCACAGAATATCGATTCCTATCGAATATTTTTATGTGAGTGTAAGCCTCTAGCTTTGTATGATTACCAACATCTTTGGGCTTCATTCCGATAGTTCTATACTTACGATTGTTATAATACATGGTTATGGTATAAATTGTATCAATCCATTTGTATTTACCTTGTAGATTGAATGACTTATATAGAGCACCCTTCTGATAACACGTTCCGCAATTGCCGCCTTCTTTGTGCTATATGTGGAGTAATGATTGACTCCATAACGCTGCATTAGTTTAGTAAAATGCTCATTGTAGAATTCTTTTCCTGCATCTGTTTGCAAATTGGTAGGTTTCCGTCCTTTTTTAAAGATTGTTTGCATGGCCTTGGTAACTTCTTGACCTGTTTTCGTTTTTAATCATTTAGTCCATAAATATTTCGAAAAACAGTCGATAACCACTAATATTTACTTACAGACCTTATTTTGTTTGGCATATGTGTTAAATTCAGCCAAATCTGCTTGCCAAAGGACATCAAAACCTCTAATTATTGTGCGCCTTCGTTTAAAATTTTTTCGTGCTCAACGTTGAACAAACGATACACACACACACACGTACACACACACTTGCAAAAAAACTTCAGATTTGAATAATATCACTTAAAATGGAAGAATCCGCCTGAGAGACGGATGTTACCAACAGGCGCTGAAAATTGGTGTTGCCATTCAAGGGTTAAGTAATGCTGAACTGCACGATGGTTGTTCGGATATAGACAGGTCTACGTTGGGATAGTGACACTTGATGCATCAAAATCTTCATCTGAGAATGCATTCCTATCAAAGGGATATATTCCCGGTGTGAAAACCAGCCATTATATTTTTTATTGTGAAAACATTTTGAAATGCTTTACCTGCAAGATCAGCAACATTGTGAATGGTAATTGTCTTGCCGGGAAGTGACAACATCCAATCATTTTGAGCTACTTTATATTTTGCCTTGAAGGGGCCCATTAAAGGGCTACAACCGATGGGTGCAATGCGGGGGAAAAGTGACTATTACGTTTTCCTTCGCATATATAATTGCATCCACTGAGCAATGACTTTCGCGATTGTCCAAAAGAAGTAAAATTGGACTATCTTTACAGCATGTTGTATGATTCATTATATGCTGCAGAGTTTTGAGAAATAGTGATAAGTCATCCACTCGCTGCTGGGACTATTGACCAGACCTAAGCTACCTAGTGGCGCACCGTTCATGAAGGTATCGTGAAATCTGACCTGGGGAATATAAAAACTGTTCCCTGATGCACTGACAATTTCGACCATAGTAACAAGGGTTCCACGCTCCCCAGATACGGCTTGTCCCACCTGCTTTATTCCTTTTTCAGCAATTATATTCGAAGCTTGAACAACAGTCATCACACCGGTTTCATCGAGATTGAAAATTGTGCTAGCTGTGAAAGAATGCTTTTGAAGAGCCCGACCATAATTCTCATAAAATTCCATAACGTTTGTTTTATTGAAGCTAGTAGCCCTTGAGAGGCTTGTATTTTCAGGTTTACGCAGACAGATTTAAATGCCTTTTCATGAATCCACGAACTCATTCCAGACCAGCAGGGTTATTTTTCCTCCATGTTTCTGGAAAGTTTTTATCCAACACCAATACGTAGTCATATGCCAATTTTTGTAATAGTTTATATGTTAAACCATAATTCATACGAGAACATTTTAAAACATAAGAAACGAGAAGTTCTTCTTGTTCATTAGTAAATACCTGTCTGAAAGTATGTTTCGAAGAATAACTATTTGAACGCTCTGGTGGTGCACCATTCTCTCCTAATTCCTTTAATCGATAAAGAGCAGTGTGACTCACAACATAAACTGCAGCTGTCTTTCTCAGTGACAACTCCTTATTCTTTACGCTATTTATCGCTTTTTTGCATGTCCTCCTTGGCAAATGCTTGTTTGGTTCGTTTTTTCATTTAAGTTCTGACCATTATAAGACACTATAACATATTCTTTCATTTTTCAGGTTGTCATGATGAACATGCAATCTATACATATACACATTCGTGTGGGTCACGTTTGAACAATGTTCAAAGGTGCCTCAGGCAAACTGTTCAATAGTGCACCAACAACAAAATGTTCAAATAAAAAAATAGGCCGTAACTAGAGGCACGTGAAATTTGGCGAATTATAACCTCAATCTGTTTAAAAAATTGGAAATAAAGAGGAAAATTCAAATCTACGGTAACCTAGGTGGCTTGTAGGGTAACGTAGCTTGGAGCCTAGGTTACCGTAGATTTTAATTTTCCTTTTTATTTCCATTTTTTTAGACACATTGAGGTTATAATTCATCAATTTTCACGTGCCTATAGTCACTGCCATAAAAATAACAACTTCTAGGTTAACTTTACCTTTGAGAAACGACTTTCCAGTTACTTCTTCAGAACAGTATTACACTATAAAGTAGCAACAGAACAAGAAATTTACGTATGTTCAATAAAATTTAACAAATTGTATGGTCCAATATTGTAATTTTCGGTCACAAAATAAAACATCCACATAAAAAACAAGCATGAGAACGACCGATCTATAACCGTGTTGTCACTTGTTAAGTACATAATAGGCAATGTTGCCAACTCGATAAAAATTCGGTATTTCGTTTATAACCATCTACAATTTTACTGTTCAAATGTGCCCCCCTTCCGCTTAATATACTATTCAGCGCCATCTTTCGACCGCTGGCACATCCGATTGATCAGCCGATTCCCAGACCCCTATATTCGCGATAATCGACGAAGAGGGCGACATCTATTGGTGCACTTTTAAACACGAATAGAGGTGATCAAATATTTGGTTATATGCACCTTTATGGTATTTTAAACTTTTAATTTAATTATTATTAATTAAAGAAGTGTTTTTAACAAAATATTTGAAGTAAATTAAGTTCTTTTAATAAAGGATCGTAAAAATGCAATCAATTCACAAATCAGTGGAGACTAAATCTCGAAAGATATGTTCAGTGCCCCAGGGGTCTTCATATTGCACTACAGAAATATCTCTTCATGCCTTTCCTTCTGATGTAGAATTAAATAAAACATGTAAAAATATATTAATAATTGGAAAACCCGTCACAAGGTATATGCTAGTTTGCTCACTTCATTTTACAGACTCAGATTTTACTCTTGGTAAGTATCCATTGAAATCAATATAAAATATTTTTTTAAGGCCTTTGTTTTCAGCTACCAATAAAAGACGAAGACTTTAGAAAAATGTGGTACCAAGCCAGAAGCTTCCCAAATTAACACACTCAACAAAGAAAACACTTGATAGGTCACAGAGGCATTGGTAAGTTTCTTACATGTTAATGTATGTTACTATACCTATACTACTCGATTTTTTTTTAATTCAGGCTGCAAAAATGTTCTTCTAACTTGACCATAGATGAAAATGAAATGGTTAATGACGACATGGATTTAGTGGGTACAGATACCATTACAGTTACATAAAATATTTCAGAACCAACAACCTCAGGATTGGCTTTAACTAAACGTTGACAATTATTATTAGAGCCCGTTGCAAAATACATTTATTGAGGAAAAATCAACACAGAGTTTTTTTGCATTCTTCGACTTGCCCCAAATTTTAAATTCAGATGAAAAACTTATGAACTTTACTGGTAATAAGATACACAATAAAACATTATTTCTTTTTTGTAAAATAGGAAATATTTGCATTTTGGTGTTAACAACCATATTTTAAAGACCATTATAAGGTGTGCAGAGAACACTGCACATTATAATGGATGTAATTGGCCTAACATGAAAACAAGAGTTCTTTTGGTGCTATTATGCAAGAGATTTGTAACACAATTATATTTTTGTAATCGTCACCTTTAATACATAAAAAAAAAGGTAAAAAAAAGAACGCCCTCGCACCAAGAAATGTGTAGTGTACTAGTTGTGAAAACTACTATTACAATATTATTATATTTACACTTAAATTTTAAGAAACACAATTTGTATTATAACTAAAAACTAATCTTTATTTAAACAATAGAAATGCAACATATTAAAATATTTACAAGACACTTCATTTATTAAATCCTTTGAAAAACTTTCATTAAAAGGCACTTTTACTTGTATATATGATTTAGAAAAACTACTATAGATAATTAAGTCAGTTTCCTTAATATTTAAAATAGCCATTCCCAGCTGTACTTGTCCATAGTACGCATGTTTCTTTTTTAATGATGTTACACCTTCTTCTAACTCCAACTAGCTGCATGTCTCCAAAAAGTAGCTTGAAGGCTCTGTCTTTCCTAAAATAGTAATGATTTTGTAAAAATTGCCAAGAGGTCTAATAATTTTTCTTACCGGAAAATGGACATTTAATTTCAATCAATTTTGTTGGTGAACCATTTTCGAAAACAACTCCATCAGGAGAAAATCCCAACCAAGGCAATGTTGTGCAAACAACCAATCCCAAGGTAGCTACTTCGCAATTATTAATTTTGCTGTATAACTCCTGTGCTTCACTCTCATATTTTTTGCCATATTTAATAAATCTATTAGTGAAGTGTTTTGGAAAAAATATTTTTTTCGTTTTTGATTCCCAATCTTCTGTTTTTTTTGAAGGTATATATTGAGTAGCAAGTTGACCCTAGATTTTAAAAGAAAATAATAAAAATTTGTGGAAAAATATTGATAACAGCAAACTCATTTACATATGAGAGGCCATTAACCAATTGTTTGCAACATGGTATGTTTCTTCCACACTCTTCTTTTCTTTGCCCCATTTTTGCTGTAAGTCAGTACAGCTTACAAGCTCTAGGATTTCATGTCTAGAACACATAAAATGCAATTAATATTAACTATGTACATTTTATTGTAACACGCCAAGTATAAGATTGTAAAAATGTAAATCAGGGTAGCTACAATATGTTTGCAAAAACCAGACATGCCGGCTTTGCATGTACAAAGACACCTCCACTGCCTAACATCTTCATGCAAAGTTAATGTAATTTCATGCGGCGAAGATGTCAAGCTTGATGTCTGCAAACATAAACTCTTTATGTTGGAAGATTCTTCTTCTAAACCACATAATATTATATGGCCAGCTTTGAAAACAACTTCACTTTCCTGAAGTGGTCGACTTCTTTCGCTAATATATTGAAGATGGTTGCTTCAACTGTTGCCATTGTATTAAAAATTAGTTACTTTACGGTAAATGGATATTTAACAGTCCTTTTATAAAGAATTATCGTCCAAATTTAAAAAAATGCACTGCCATACACATAAACCCGAACCATAAACACTAAACACCTTTGTTGTTCACCTCTATAGCAGCCATGTTGAAAATTTGTGGCGCCCTCTAGTGGCACGCTACGATCGCGAATAGCCTTAATATTAGGAATAAACAGGACATTGTTGTATAAAGCAGTAGTGCTTGTCCAGTAACTTTAAAAATATTAAAATGTTAAAAATTTGCATCTATGTTAAAACAAAAATTTAAGAATAAGTTAGGAGAATGTAATAAATAATTCATATGTATGTAAGAATGGATATTAGTCATTGCTAAAGAATAAAGTTATTAGTATTATTATTATTACCACAAGATCATCCTCGACCACATTTTTAAGAGAAAAATGTTAGGTTATTAATACAAAATGTTTGGTTATGCTTATTTGTTCAGAACAGAACTTGTTTGTTTACTTCAGTTTAAAAACTTGCAAAACGAACTGGGCTAATTATTGCTGTGGCTGTGGTAAAGTCAGATCTGTTGGACAATAAATCGAAAGCGCCTTTGTTGTGATATAATTAGTAAACACGACTCTTTAAAATGTCCCATGAAGTTGATAAGGAACTTATGAAACTGGAACCGAAAGAAGAACAGAAGTTAAACCTAAAACAAATCCATCAAAATGTTTTGATAAATAATGATCTAATAAAACAGGAAACTTTTGACAATTATCCTAGTGTACCATTTGATGTCTTAAGTGATGTTGCAAGTGTTAAAGAAGAAAACTCTTATTCACTAAATTGTCCTGATGATGTAAATAAAAAAAAAAGTGTGAATCGTAACATGCACAAGAATGACCAATCTAATTATTCAATGAAACTGAAACAAAATTCAAGTTCTAAATACAGATGTGATAAATGTGATTATATATCAAACCACAAACAAAATTTAAAAAGGCATAGTTTAAGACATACATCCAGTTCTGGATACAAATGTGACAAATGTGATTTTATAACAAAATGGAAACAAAGTTTAAAACGGCATGTTTTAATTCACACATCAGATTCAAAATACATATGTGACCATTGTGATTACATAACAAATTTGAAACGAGATTTAAAGGTACATCGTGCAAATCACAAAAGTTCAAAATACAAATGTCATCAATGTGATTATTCAACAAAAGTAAAACGCTATTTAAAGCGTCATTTTAGGAAACACACTGCAAGCTCTGAATACAAATGTGACCAATGTGATTTTATAACAAAATGGAAACAAAGTTTAAAGGTACATTTTATAAATCACACATCAAGGTCTAAATATAAATGTCACCAATGTGATTTTATATCAAATTGGAAACAACATTTAAAAGCTCATGTCATAAAGCACACTTTAAGTTCTAATTACAAATGGCACCAATGTGATAATGTAACAAAATGGAAATATAGTTTAAAACAGCATAATATCACTCACACATCGTGTACTGAATATAAATGTGGCCAATGTGATTATATAACAAAACGGAAACAAAATTTAAAAGATCATGTTAGAAAGCACACAGCAAGTTATGAGTACAAATGTGAGCAGTGTGATTATATAACAAAACGGAAACGAAATTTAAAACAACATAGTATAATTCACTCATCAATCTTTAAATACAAATGTGACCAATGTGATTATAAAACAAATTGGAAAAAAAATTTTAAACTGCACGTTCTGAAGCACTTATCAGGTTCTGCTTCTGAATAAAACTGTAATGATTCAACTAAGCGAAAACAATATCTTATAGAACTCTCTTGAAATTTGAAAAGTGTATTTTATAACACGTGTATCAGTGTGAAATACCAGTATGGTTAACGTGATCATTCAACAAAAAGTAGCTACAACAATAAAACAATTTAATCGGTTATTGTTGAAAGTGGATGTCACTTTTTAATGTTTTGAGATAATCAATAAAAATTATTTTTTGGGGACGTAATTTTTTGGTAACAGTGATAACTTCTATCAAATTTTCAAGTATGTTTTGAATAGGTCTGAAAATTTTGGAAAGCTGTTATCGATTTGATTTTGGTGGTCAAAGTTCTATGACTTAACCACTTCCAACAATAAAAACAATTTTTAAACTAATCATTTTTTTGAAGGAATTTATTATTGAGAATGTAATACCTACATATACATGTGTAGGTATGGAAGGTTATGCAATCGACTTTTTTTTCACTATCGCTAAATCCACTTATTTAGCTCATTTTACAACTTTTGTCCAAGTTTTGTTAAGATCGGCCATGATGTCTGGATGTGTGTGTGTGTGTGTGTATGTATTCTAGTATCCACGATAACTCCAGAATGAAAACACCTACGTACTTAAAATTTTGTGTTTAAGCTTGCTTTCATTTCGCTTGCAGATCATTAGATTTTGGGAGTAATCCAGCGGCGGAGACGGAGGTTTATTGGGAGCAGTCTTTAGTTTTTATCAAATATTTCTACAATAGCTGCATATTTCAAAAATATAAAAATATGTACCTAAATATAGAATTTAAGTGTTAGTTCAAATTTGTTCAATATCTGAATAACAATGAAGCTTATAAGAAAAAGTGTAGACATATTTTTTAAAGAAAGTTTAATTTTACATAACTTGTTTATGAAGTTTTTTAATGTAAAACGAAATAAATATAAAAATTAAATAAATATGAAATTGCTTAAGCTGTACTATCGATATTTAATAGAAACTGAAATAAAACAAAAACAAATATAATATATTTTTTTTTAAATGCAAGGTTTATTACGTATAAACAACCAAAGAAACATACATACAAAAAATATGATATAAGTACTAATTTTGAAGACAGATAATGCAAACCTTTCTGCTATACTCCAAACAAATAGCCTTTGAGCAATAGACACATCCATAATTTGCCTTCGCCATTTTCGATGATGGAAAAATGCTACACAATTTTCTTTTCGGAAGTTTATCGTCTGGAATATTGTTGCTTGTAGTCTCGATGGAAATTTATTCCCTTAGGTCTCCAGGAAAATTTGTTTTCAGTCTTTGCCTTAGATGAAGTTGAAGTAATTTAAAACCCAAACTTTTTACAAATTTGAAACGAGAAAGTAATTCATTTGCCTTGTAACAAAGATGAAGGATGTAACTGTTGACTGAACTTATGTTTACAATTGTATAAAATACGGCTAAGGGCCAACGCCTTGTCCTGCGGTTTGCACTATAATTGGCACATTTCATATCTAAAACATCAACTCCTGATTTTGTACTATATTATAGTATTTAATTATTTCCGGTTTTCCCAATTCAGTCTTTGGCGTGATGCATAGTGAATAATAAAGGCACAGCTGGAAAAAGGAAAAGGCCACGTATTTCATTCCCTACTCAAGGGGGAGGGCGGCCTGCTCGAGCTTTCGGAGCTCCTTCAGCCACAATCATGGATTCCCAGCATACATACATACATTACATATATATGCATGGTGGGATTAAGGATGGGTGTGGTAGGATAGGATCGAAAGGAACGGAGTTAGGGTTCTGAGGGGGAAAATACTACCCCAGCATTCGCCTAAGCAACCACACATGGTGTGCATATACGCAGTGACCATGCCGCTACATCTGTATGAGGAAAACCCCCTGAAAAAACCTCATACAAGGTAGACGGGTACGGGAATCGAACCCATTACCTCCCGAATGCTAAGCAGATCGTGTCAACACTACGCTACCAGTTCGGTAAGGCTCAGCTCTATTTCGTTTTAGTACATATGTTATCAAGGTTACGTCATTAGAAAAACCATAGAATATTGTACCAATGCCCCTATTTTTGTCACTTTGGAATTCCAAAGGAATTTCTCGCTTGTTTTTTTTTAATGTACCCACATAAGTGAGGTTACATTTTTCAACTCATTGACTCTATTGAAGAAAAATAGTTGTCAGCGGTAATATTTCGGTTAGAGTCCTCTATTGGTTTGGACAGTCGGGGAACACATTGAGCAGACTTGTAAAGCTTCAGTTCTTCTGAAAGTTCAACACCATCCGAATTCTTTTCCGGATATATCAGACATTTTGAGCATATGTGAGAGTAAAATTAATTTTTTCCTAGTCTTGTTCGTTTTTGTTATTATAATTATTACTTCTCTCATTAAAGAAAAATATTTTGCCGTTTTTATGTTTTTAGTTAATAACTTTTAATTTACTTGAGTGTTAATAATATTTCTTTTATCTCATAAACAAATACATTAAATTTAAGAAAATGTTGAATAACAAAAAAACTGTAATATTTAGGTATAGGAAACCCATATACCGAATGATAGAGAATGTTTTTTTGAATAATGTAGATTAATAAAATTACCAAGATAATGTGATTTGAATGTAATTAATTTGGAGCGCCCTGTAAGGAATTAAGAATCATTTGCTATAGCGATTCAAAGGGTAACAACTTTAATATTTACAACTAGAATTTTGTCATTCTAATTTAATTGATTCGGTCAGTATGATTTTTTTTCGAAAACCTATTATTTTCATCAAATTAAAAATAACTCGAAAACTGTAATATTTACCTATAGGGATAATTTATTAAAGTACACCTTATTTTTACAGTACTATCCAAAACTGAACGAAAATATAGGGTGTCCCATTAAATAAACATAAGTTTGATAAGCCACGCTTTACTGGAACACCCAGTATGTACGAAAATAGTTTTAAAATGTGGCCACTACTGATATACATAACCCTCCTGAAAAATAAATTTGAAAAAACGTATTGCCTAGGTACAAAAGACCGTCCTGTAGATGGTGGCCCACTCTGTATATACCTACCCATTATAGAAATACGAGCTCTTAGCATCTGTTATGCACATTACCTTTATGTCGTATTTCGCAGGTTTACTAGGCATTTAAACTCGAAAACCACAGTAACCTCTAAAAGGAAGAAGTATCTCATCCACAGTTATACAATCACCTAACGCGAATAGCTTCTGGCAATTAGACACAAAATTATTGAAAATGTTAGAAATAGCCGCTATTTTATCAGTTTTTTTCCGTTCTTCGCGATCCAAGCTATTGTCAAATCTAAGACAAGGTAACAGTATTTCAGACCTTTTCAGAAACATCGTCATTCTAAACATCGGGCGACCCAAAACATCTTTAGAAAACAGTTGAAGCATATCTTCATGAGAAGATTTTATAATTGAAGATAACATAAAAAGTCCAAGCAAAGCCTTTACCTCAACTATATTTGTGCTTCTGTAGTTTCTTTCATCACAATAATTTTTTGGTTTGTCCATGTTACAATTTCTTCTAGCATCTCAAAAATCAACAAATTCCAAATATCTGACTTAGAAGGGCTATTTCTCAGAGCCCTGCTTAACGCTGGTAGACCTGATAATCCTCTGATAATGTTATGTCTTCGAGTCCTTGTGTTTCTTGGAGGCTCCATCCCCTGCCATTGAAAACCATTTTTTCCTTTGAATATGTTTATATGAGCCGCTTCTGCTTGTAAAGAATCGATTCTGGATTGTTGTACTTCATTTCAAGGTTCATCTAATTCCAAAAGTTCGGGTCTGAATTCGATTCTTCACCGCTAGAAGATTCACTTTGCTTAATTACATAGACGGGATCTTCATCTGAGTCATCTATAACATCTCTAGTCTCTTCATCAGTCTCTCGGTCTGATTAAATATAAATCTTGATCTTCAGAAAGTAGCAAGGCCTGTATTTTATTATCAAATCTGGGTCAGCCAGATTTACTGTCTTAGTACGGCCTGCTCTATCCATGCTCACTATAAAATTACAAATTACGAAAGTAATGTTTATTAATGCAAAATATAAAATACCTTATTATTCATCTATACACAATCCGTAACAAGTGGCCTCCTAGACCTGTCATAAAAACACCGTAATCGGAGACACCTGGCCTACTACACCTGCACGTTTACAAAACTACTATTACTACGACGCAAACACTATAGGAGTCATGACGATACTGTAGGACTACGCTTGTTTTAGACTGCTCAGAAGGTATTTAAACGGATGTGCGCGTGGGGCTTACACTGTTACCGCGATCAGCAGGTATTCTATGGCTTGGGCCTGTAAGACAAATGTTTCGGGTTAAGGGTTAAGTTAACCTATATTTTTGTAATTTGCTTCCATTTTGATTCTTTATTTCTGTTTCATTCAATGACTATTATAATCCTTGTTTTCCATCAGTACACCCCCACCACGGAAATATCTAATTCTATCACTTCCAAAGTTAACGTAGTAAAATTACATTCAGCACGATCGTTTGTTTGTTATCATTCAACATAACCTACAAACATGGTTAATGTCATGGTACAATAAGACATCTGTTCGTGACGTCATTGGGAAAACCGATCTCTACCACTTAATAAAGTAATGGGCGTTTGTGTAGTCCTACCACTTAATAAATGTGTATGGCTTTTACCTTTGAATATATTTAAAGAGATGGATATGATAAATATTTGTTCAACCTATGTAGTAGTAGTATGAAGACCTTTTTAACAGATGTGGGGCTATTTTACTAATTTTAAAGCTGATTGGATTCCACAAGCATGATCTCTTTCAATGAATGTTGATAATAAATATGTTTTACTTACCTTTAATATAAAATGAACCGGTTAATTCACTAAGATTTTTGTCTTTTAATCATAACACTTCAAAAGATCTACTAATAACAGTGTTTATCGCTTTGAATCTCGTTTTGCTTTAAACGCAGTAAAATATACACTACTAAATGTTAATGATGCAACGGTTTCGGATCCAAATACTTTAAAGATTAAAACAGTGGAAGAAAAACGACCAAATACAATGGAATTAATTTTCTATTAATTAATTACAAAACAAAAGCAAGTGAAAACAACATAGTTTATGAAACGTATGAAGTTTTCAAACTTGGTGGTGATTCGTATGACGTCATCGGAATAAATACGTCATCTGACTTTTTGTACGATGAATTAGACTATCAGTCTGTAGTAATGACGTCATTAATAAATAATTTGGCGGACGCATCAAACTATACATCAAAAATTTCAGGAGGCGGTAAATAAAGGAACGAATAACTTTATTTATCCAGATAATTTCAAATTTTTTTTAATTCACAATTTAAATTTTGGTTACCTAAATTTTTATCTAATTGGATCATATTTTAAATAAAGGGAGTATCTAACAAATAAAAATAGTTATTATTTTTAAGTCATTTCATAAAATCAAGTTTTATAAGTATTGATTTACTGTATATCAATTACAGGACTTCCCATGACACCCTAGTTTTGGAATGCTATTTCAAATTTTAAGTTTACCCCTCTTCGATTACTTTTAAAATAGATAGCCTTGATGGAACCACGATCATTGCCTATTTCAGAAATCTACAATAACCTTTTTACAAAATACACAACTAGATGGCACCACAAACAAACAATCAAGGGGTCACATTAGTTTTAAAAATACATTACTAGAAGGCGTCACAAACAATCAGGTGACCCGACATGAGCGAAGACTTGAGAGCAAGTTCTGGAGCCATATCTTTTGAGATAGTACGTGGGCCCTCATTATTAAATTACTATTTCAAATTTCAAGTTCTTCCGCCATAGTAAACAAGGGAGCCCGAACAGAGGCAAAGACCCGAGAACAAGTTCCGGAGCATTATAGCTGTCTTTTGAGATGGTATGCGTGCCCCCATTATTAGAATGCTATTTAAAATTTTAAGTTTTCCCGCCATGACAATTACAGGGACCTGCATCCACTGTTAAAAATATACCACTAGGTAGAGCCACGATCAACCTCTATTACAAAACCAACCAACCAGAATACAGAGCCTTAGGCCTCCAATTAGAGTGCAGAGCCTGGATGCAACTTTAGACCTTCGTATGGACAATGCGTGCAAATCTCCTCTACTTCATCTGTTGCACTGAATGAATCAATACAACCTACAATTATGCAGAATTGTCAATATTTTAAAATACATTTTAATTCTCAAACATAACCAACAAAATAATAATAATTTTCTTTATTAACTGAAATTGGCATAATTATATTTCTAATAAAATTATGTTTAGGCGTTTACCTTTCGTTTTTTTTTCTAAACAATCCATAATTGAATGTTTTAGGTTTATAAATATCAGTCTATTGACTGCAACCACAGCAAAGACAACGTGTGAATGCGAAAAACACTAGATAATCCAGGGAATTTTTAAATTTAATTGCGACCTACAAGCATGTGTCTATTTAAAAATTAATTTTTTATAAAATCGACGTGCCCAACTTGAATATATATTAAATATTAAATATGAATTGAATACCTAATAAACACATATTCAAGAAAAAAAGATGTTATAAGCTATAACTAACAATTCGGTTACTTGAAACGGTAAAAAAGAGGTATATTTTTATGATGGCAAAGCACTCGTAGAAAAAGTATAGTACAAAACTTGGGGGTTATGCCAATTGCGTACTTATTCGAATTACGACACCAGCGTAATTGGCTTCATAACACCTTAGTTATGTAATATACTATTGTAAGAAAGATTGCCCAAATATATTTAAATAAAACACGAAACTCTTAAACACCATGCTTTTTAATTGCAACCGAACCAATAGTACCCACCCTCAGTGTTGCCAACTGACTCTGAAGCAGAATATCCTAATTAACAAATGATCAATACAATTTTAAAATTACAGTCAACATAGGTAAAATTTGAAAGAGCATTTAACAGCATCAGCTTATTACTTTGTTGTCATTGTTCCAACAACATATTATTATTGTTAAAAGTCTATCTTTTTTTCTGCCTTTATTTACAAAACTATTAAAACTTAATTTCTTTATTCTCATCCTATAACCGCATGTGAGAAGATTCAATTACCCCTTCACCATGCTTTTTACTTGCAACTGAACCAACAGTGCCCACCGTCAGTGTTGCCAACTGACTCTGAGGCGGGATATTTGAATATACACTTTAATCTACTACACTATAAAAATAAGAATTATTTTCTTCATTTTGGCTTATTAATAGATTCCTTAGCATTAATTCAGCTATGCACCCATTTTCGACACGTTTACTGGTTATGTAGGTAATTATTGAACTTATCAAAAAACTGATATAGGTGTCATGAAATGTATTTGGGAGAAACTCAAAATAGTAAAAGTAGACTAAAAATTATTATTAATTTTATTAAATACATAAATAAAAAGTTTACCTCGAGTAGCATTTGAACCTACGACCTGTACTTTGCTACAGTACTGTAGCAAAGTACAGGGCTTTTTTCGTTTTCAATGGAACACTCTGTATATTTTTAGCCAAAAAAGTTGCATTTTTAATTGTCTCTTCATACATATAATATTTAATATGCTTATTATTTAAGTAAGTGAACAATTCTATTAAATTAAATCAGTAGTAGGCCATGCATTATAAGGTAAGAAAACGAAATGAAAGTTTACATTGTTCATTGAAGACTACTGCTCCTCAGAGTAGTATGCAAATTACAAGTTTAGAGCCATCTTCTTAATTTCATAATCGTACGATGTCTAAGAGTACCTACTTAAGAAATAGTTTACTAATGCTCTAAGATCGATTAGAAATCGTTGCCAAAAATGTACTGATTGCAATGGAGGGCCATTTGAGTACCTTCGTCGATAAATGTACCACATTTTATTTCATTTTCTTGCATCATAATGCATAGCCTACTATCGTAAAACGGGGTTACTTTGCACTCGGGTGGGCAACTTTGCACCAACGCTATAAAAGTATGTTTTTTGTGGCCCTACGCTCTATTTTATTTTGATCCCCCTACTACGTCTTGTACCGATAGAGGACACTACAATTTGTCATTGGAACACGTTAGACTTCACCTCATAGCGCAAGTCGCCAATCAGTTGGAGCCTAAATTAGAACTTTAAAATTGTGATCGCTTTGAAGCCCTGCAAAATCTTGTTGCCAAGAAACCCTTGGCTGATAAATACTGGTAACTACACGTTTAATCGCATACACCATTACCCTTTTATAAATGTAGCCATTAAAATAGTGTTTTTAAAGTAAGAAATGCATGACAAAAAATATTTGTTGATTTGTGCACTTTACGTGCAAAATTGGGGATACTTGTGGTGCAATGTATCCCCACTTATTTGAAAATGAGTTAGTTATACTTTTTATTTCTATTTTTTTTTCAGACAATGCCCCAACGACTATTAGGATCACGGAAATATGGCCTTGATGCACTAGAAGATTTAGAAGCATGCTTATGTGTCGTAAAATCCGGTATGAGTACAAGAATCGCTGCCGAAGCATACAAAATACTTCGACGAACTGAAATTACAGCACATGAACAAACCTGGATATCCACCTGTGTTCTCTCATGAAGAAGAGAGACGTTAGATATCTTGTATTCACAGGCTAAGTGATTTTGGCTTTCCCGTGACTGAAATGGAATTACCACAAATAATGAAAACTTACACAAGTCTACAGGGAACAAAAATAGCTCGCTTTGAGAACAACGTTCCAGGTAAAGATTGGGTAAGATCATTTCTACATCGCCATAAAGATCTTACAGAAAGGTTCGCGTCTAATATAAAAACTAGTTGAGCAGCACTTCATGAAGACAAGATGAAGAAATACATAGAACATTTAAAACAAACATTGGCCGATGTAGAGCCACATGCTATCTTCGATTATGACAAAACCAATCTTACAGACGACCCTGGACAAAATTTTAACTAAGCGTGTTATTAAATACCCGGAACGAATATGTAATTCATGAAAAAGCAGCATTTCCCTAATGATTGCAGGAAGTGCAGCTGGCGAGCTACTTCCACCATACGTCGTGTATAAGTCCAAGCATTTATGGGACACATGGACCGAAAATGGCCCGCCAAATACACGCTATGGAAACACTGCATCCGGATGGTTTGAATCCCAAACGTTCGTAGACTGGTTTAACACACTTTTGTTTCCAAAACTTAAAAAAATCCCAGGAAGGAAGGTCGTCATAGGGGACAATCTATCCTCTCATACAAATGTTGAGGTTTTGGATTTCTGTAAAAAAACATGATATCCATTTAGTTTGCTTGCCGCCTGATAGCACTCGTATAACGTAACCCCTTGATGTTGCGTTATTTGCACCCATGAAGGAGGGAAATTTTAACGGGGTTCAAGGAAACTCATATTGGAAGCAGGTCAAATGTCCTTGAAAAGCAGCATTTTCCAGCATTACTGCTATCTTTAATGGAAAAAATAGGAGAAAATTCTCATGACGTTTTATTAAAGGCAGGCTTCAAAAAATGTGGAATTGTGCCTTGTGATGTGACTCCATTGAACGATTAAATTCGACCCGTCGATCGATGATAGCAACCAACCAGGAAGCCACTAATGCTTTTCATTGAATATTTGTAGAATAAAAGACATGAAACAACCCAGTTTAAAACTCGTGGAGAGAAAAAGAAGTTAACACTTCCACCAGGGCAAAGCATCGCTCATTTCGAAGTTAGTCTTACAGACCTAACTGAAGCATCAAGCTCTCTATATCAAGCACTGAAACTTCCAAACAAAAAACATTGGAAGATGCTATAGATAAAGATTCAGATGAAGATAGAGCTCCTAATGACCACCTATCAATTTTGCGAGATTCATCAGATGATGAAATTGATGAAGTACACGAAATGGAGGAGGAGAATGCATTTAACCAAAAGCTTGTTTCTGGTACCTTCGGAGTAACTAGTGTTGAAAAAGTGAAAAGATCTGGATTGAAAGATGTTACAAGAGCTATTGGTGAACTTGTCTTTATGAAGTAATGTATATCCCGTGGTCATAACGTCTTTAGATAAAGATGGAGCTATGATTAACGCAACGGTACAGACGGTAAAGTTTTGGAAGTGGCCCGAAAAACGGGACGAAATATGGTACATATGGGATAAAATAGTTGGTTCAATAAATCCACTCAAACAAGTGTCAATGCGTGGTTTATACATTGTTTCTGAATGTGACAAGTTATGGTGGGAGTGATTTTTACAATTTAAGATTTCATATGGGACAGATGCAAAGTTAATGTTTAGAATACTAATGTTTCTTAACTTGCAAATTATTAGAATTTAAAATTATTTTAAGCGTTTTGTGTAAAATAGTTGTAGTGGTGCAATGTTAATATTCGTGTATTACTTCTTTACACCAGCAACAGTTTACTGGCTAAAAATAATTGAAACACTAAATGGTGCAATGTATACGTGTCTTATGGTATACTTTGCACCGTAATTTAAATGAGTTTTTTTTCCTTAATGACTTAATCAATCCACTTCAAAATGTAGTCACGATTTCTTTATAACCTGTAAAATAGATATCAATAATAAAAAAAATAATTAAACTGATTTTAACACACCTTTTTATATTATTAAAGAATTTAAGTCAAAAAAGGTGGTGCGAAGTAGGGGAGGTCCGGCTACAGTGGCCACCTTTTCATGTTTTGTCTTCAAACTTTGAGTCTTGTATAAATTTTGTATATCTATTTGCCTAAGATCGTTCATTATACTTTCAACATTAACTATTCAGTACTAAAACTCAAATATTTCCTGTAATTTTTGAGTAAAATTTGTTTTTGTAAGTATATACAAAATGGCCACTGTACCCTCCATGTAGGGTACAGTGGCCCTATGTTGTAAGAGTTGGGTGGCCACTGCTCCCTAATTAGAAATTAACAAGAAAATTGGATTAACAAAATAAATACATACAACCATTGCTTTAAAAGTACCTATAATAATTTTAAGTGGATATTACATCACTAAATGCAAAAAAAGAGATATAACTAAATGATTTTCAAAGATTAATTGACATTGTACAAAGAAATATCAGTAGCAAATCTGTAAGTCGTGCTTGTTCTGGCCGTTCTTCCGGATAAATTTGGATCAGGTAAGTGCAATTCTATATCTTTAAGCAAAACAATACTTGCATCTTCAACGATTGGGAAAACGAACGCATTTCCTTGCTTTCGTAGAAAATTAATTTAATACTCTTGGTTACTTCCTCAGAGCTCGATACATCGACAATCTCTCGTAGTTTGGGCTTTTTAACAATTAATTGATGCCTATTCTAGTCAAAACATTGGCGCTTCACCTCAGCTGCGTTGTTTTTTCTCAGCTTAGATGCTTTATTATAGTTTTCTACTCTTAATCTTTCGTAAATTGGAGTATCCGTCAATACCTCCGTCGATTTCTTTTTCCCTTTTCTGGGAATCTTTGTATTATTATTTTTTTTAACTGTTGGAAAAGGCTGTACAATTTCTGGAGGTATAAATTCTTTCTCCGGTGTCCTCTGTTCAATCATTTCTTTTTGCACTATTATGTCCTCTCCAGGTTCAATGTCAGAATCAACAGTTTCCTCTGAGACAGCTTCTTTTTCTTGAGTGTTTAAACCTGGTTTCATGTTTTTCCCACAATTGGTACTTGGTTGGAATTCTTCAAAACTGGCGTTAGGTTGGGATTCTCCTAAACTAGTTTTAAGTTGGGGTCCATCTCAGGAATGTCAGTTACTTTTGAAGCCATAAAATCGTCGTCACTGAATATCATATTATTGAAGGGGAAAATGCCCGTTTTTTTTAAAAGCAGATATGCAATTCTTCGCACAAAATGCCAGTGGATATGCAACCCCTACAATTCTTTTCCCGGGATTATTAAGCAGCAAAGTTTGACAAGCGTTGCTATAATATTTTTCAGAGGACCATACACGCATTTATCTAACGGTTGTAGTTTGTGGCTGGTGTGCGGCGGGAGTGTCAGTAATTTCACATGGTTTTGTCGAGCCTTTTCTATAACTGCCAGCGATATGTGGCTTTCATGGTTATCCATTATTAAAAGTACAGGGGCATCCGCAGATGGTTTAGCATGATTGATGAAGTGATTAAACCACTCTGCAAAGATATTGGATGTAATCCAGCCGGACGGAGAAGCCGCTTCAATAGTTCCCGGTGGCGAATTTTTGATCATATGGTGTTTGAAATACTTGCGGGGAAACACTAGTAATGGAGGAATGGTATTTCCCATAGCGTTTATAGGTCCCACCATTGTTACGAGTGTACCCTTTCGCTTGAAGTGATCTGTCCCACTTGGCTTTGGCCTTCAGCAGCTAAAACCTTTCCGGGATTTTGCACTGTCGTTAACGCTGTTTCGTCGACGTTGTAGATTTGACAGGCATTTAGTTTATATTTTCTATAAGCCCCTTTAAGTTTATGAAAATTTATCAACCACTGGTTTATTAAAGCCCATAGCCCTTCCCAGAGATGTTGCTTCCGCTGTTCTTACAGCAATGTCTATGTTCCTCTTAATAAATCCCGTAAACCAGTCTTTTCCCGCAGTTTGATTTTCGCTCCAAGGCGTCGGAATATTTTTTTTATTAGCAATTGCCAACTCATAGGCCAATTTACGGGAGTTTTTAGGCGTCAAACCGTGATGTAAATTAACCATAGTTTTCAGATATCTACACAAATGCTGCTCCTCTTCACTAGAAAAAATTTTCTGACTATAATTTGGGCACATGCGTGGACTACCTTCTAAATCGGGATTATTCCAATTTATGTTTTCTCTGGATTCCCTACATTTTTTACATATCTTCGTAGGGTGGTGCCAGGAATATTGTAATTAATGGCAGCTCTTTTGGTAGAAAAACCTCTTTCAAAAACTTCATATACTGCATTTTCATGCTCTCTTCACTGGTTTTTCCAATGCCAGTATTTTTCAACCTTCTCGTGGCATTACTGCAACCTCTAAAAGAAACATAGCTATAATATGAACATGCCCTTAATGCCTGCCTACTACAAACAATCGATATAAAACTGACGCAAACAAATATAAAACCGATTAAAACCGGTACCTAGGTATATAACAAGAATATAATAATAAATGACTAGTAACATTATGATGAATATAGCTATATTTGTTTTAACAATTTCAATAATTATAAGGCAATCGGTTTAAAAATATGAAAAGCAGTGGCCACATTTTTAAGTGTACAGTGGCCACTGGTTTAAAATATGAAAGCAGTGGCCACTGTATACTTAAAAATGTGGCCACTGTTCGCAAATCGCACTTTATCAAATATCGTAACCTAAAATATTAAAACTAAAATTCTTACCTTTTCGAGTATGAAGATAATACCTTCAAGGACGACACTTACACCTATTAACTGCAAAGTACAAAAAACAACTTTTAAGTTTATTGGGGAACACTTTAAATGTGTATTAAATAATAAGTATTGACTGCACACAAAGAAAATTCACGTGTTTCATTACTATACTTAGCAACAACTGAATCATCGATCGTTGAAAATAATCGTTTAAGGTACCTATACACACAAACCAGATGTCAGTGTTGTCGGATATTCCACTAAAATTTTACGAAGAAGCGGCCACTGTACCATCATGGCCACTGTAGCCGGACCTCCCCTAACCCCGTTTTACGGTACTGATTTAATATAAAAATTAAAATTGTTCACTTATTTAAATAATAAACTAAATTAAATGTTATACGTATGAAAAGACAATTAAAAATGCAACATTTTTGTTAAAAATATACAGGAAGTTCCATTTAAACTGAGAAAGTTGGATGCGATAACTTTTTCACTTGACCCGGTTGATACGATTTTTGGGCGGCATAATATTCTGCTTAGCAAACTAAGAAACTTTCATAGGAAATATTTTCTTCTATTACTAGTAATAAAATGGGTAACCCTGTCTTTAAAACAACACGTTCGTGATTAAAATTAGTTTACATATTCACAAATGCTTTTTGGTCGCATACTCTTGCTGGTAATTTATGTGTTTCTCTTGTGATTAACATATAGTAGTTCCAACTTCCAACGTGTTTTCGTTAATAGTAATCAGAGAGGACAGGACAGTAATTTAGGTTATACGATAAAATCCAAATAATTTTTAAACAGACTCCTTTAAATGTTGGGCCTAGTTGATGAGAAGCTTATAAAACTTGAACCAAAAGAAGAACAAACGATAAATACACTTCTAACTCAACGAAATGTTACGGTAAATAGCGATTTAATAAAACAAGAAAATGGCCAGTTTTATGAAAATCTTCCATTTGACAAAGAATTTAGAGATATTTCAAATATTAAAGAAGAAAATAACTTTTACACAGTAAATTATGATAATACAACTTATAAAGATTGTAAAAAATTATGTGAAACGGTCCACAGACGTACGTTACCAATGTAACCGGCCTAAATTGTCAACAAAAGAGAAACGTAATTTAACATATCATCTTACAAAACACGTTTTAAGTTCTAAATACAAATGTGAACAGTGCGATTATACAACGAAGTGGAAACAAAGTTTAAAAATACACGTTATTAAGCACTCCTCAAATTCGGAACACCAATGTGACCAATGCGACTATGTAACGAAATGGAAACAAAATTTAAAACAGCATAGTATAACACACACAAGTTCTAAGTACAAATGTGATCAATGCGATTATACAACAAAATGGAAACAAAGTTTAAAACAGCATAATGTAATTCACACATCAAGTATTGAGTTCAAATGTGATCAATGTGATTATGTAACAAAACAGAAACATAAGTTAAAATTGCATGCTATAAAACACATATCAACTTATGAATATAAATGTGAGCAATGTGATTATATAACAAAACGAAAACAAAATTTAAAACAGCATAATATAATTCACATATCAAGTTTTATATACAAGTGTGACCAATGTGATTATATAACAAAACGGAAACAAAATTTAAAACAACATAGAATAATTCACACATCCAATTTAGAATACAAATGTAAACAATGTGATTATACAACAAAATATAAACATAATTTAACAGTTCATGTTACAAATCACACATCAAGCTTGGTATACAAATGTGACAAATGTGATTATATCACGAGACGGAAACAAAATTTAAAACAACATAGTACAATGCACAAAAGTTCTGAATATAAATGTGAACAATGTAATTACACAACAAAATGGAAACAAAATTTTATTCTACATGTTATAACTCACAGATCAAGTTATGAATACGAATGTGATCAATGTGATTATAGAACAAAACGAAAACAAAATTTAAAAAATCATGTTATAAAGCATACATCACATTACAAATACAAATGTGAACAGTGTGATTATATAACAAAATGGAGACAAAATTTAAAACAGCACACTGTTATTATTCACACACCAAATTCTGAATACAAATGTGATCAATGTGATTATACAACAAAACAAAAATATAATTTAAAATCGCACATTATAAAACACACATCTGGTTGTAAATATAAATGTGATCAATGTGATTATATTACAAAATGGAAGCACAATTTAACACAGCATAGTATAATTCACGCTAAAAGCACAAGCTCCAAATACAAATGTGGCCAATGCGATTATATAACAAATTGGAAAAAAAATCTGAAAGTTCATGTTAAGAAGCATTGTTCTAAATATGCTTGTGATTTTTTAGCAAACCAGAAATGTGATTAAGTATGTAACATATTAAAAAGAAATTAGGAGTGTGTGTTATAAAGTTTAGCCTAATTCTTAGACTTAGTTCTGAATATAAATGTGCTTATTCAATAAATGTTAAACTTAATTTTAATCGTACAAAAAGTTCGTAATGTCTTAAGTGCTGAATATGAAGATGACCAATGGAATTGTTAAACAAAAGTAGCTACAACAGAAAAACGCAATTTGTATGATTTAAGAATGCTTAATGTAATATACTTTTTAGGTATTGATTAGAAATGTAACATGTTCACAGTTTTATAGAATTGTGTAAATAGTCGGACTGTATAAATTGTGGCAACTGTGTAATTTTATGGTTGTTTTGTAGTCGTCACTTGACTCTTGTTAAATGTTCTTTTCATTGTAGATCTTACTTCATCTCAAATTAATTTTAGAGTAAACCATTCTTTGAGAAATCCCATTCTGAGTTTTGTATAATATTCTGAAATCCGCCTTTACTCCTGAAGCATAAACACCAAATGTTTGCATGAATGAGATTTTAACTTGGTTATATTCCTAATTTGATGTGAGTTGTGCAATGAAAAGAATGCACTATAAAACTGTAACAAATTGTATAAAAATAAATATAGTGTGAAAAGTTCAAACAAAGTAATGTAAAGTAAGTACCAATAACATAATTCCATTTACGGGGGGAGTTTTTATGTTATCAACCTAGCTACGAAAACAATATGCTATTGCGAAAATTTTCTAATGCGAAGTTTCTGTGACGTTTCATAATGTTGCCTCCAAGTTTGGTTCCAATCGTTTAACATTTTTCATTTTTATACCAGTTTAATAAGGCGAAGATTAGTTATTTCCAATTAGAACATGGGACTCATGACGTTTTTGCGAAAGAAGGCAGTAGCCTGAAGAATATCCATGAGAGAATGATGGCAATGCATGAACAGCCTGTACTATTTCCAAATCAAATATTAGTGCAAGCAGTTCAAATGGTGCAAGGAATCCATTTATGATGACTCAAAGTGTGGAAGCATGAACTGATGAAATCATCAAGAAAGTTGAAGATGTGGTGTAGATTGACCGCCAAGTAAAAGTTTTGGTTTTTAAAATTCTACATGAAGATTTGGGAATGAGCAAAGTGTGGGCATGATGGATTCCCAAGCTGCTTAGTCCCGAATAAAAACTGTGTAGACAAATTTTCGAAGAGAATTTGACTGGTTTATCCCAAGATGAAGAGTTCTTCTATATAATTGTAACTAGGGATGATGCGTGGAGACACCACTTCACACTCCTATGAAACCAGGGTCCCTCAAATGGGTTCATAAGGGCTCTTCGCCACTCAGTGATGATCACAGTTTTCTGGGAGTTTGGGGGGATCTAATTGAGTACACAGGGTTAGGGAAAAGTACCGGAACGCTTAAATATTTACAAAATCGCTAAAGTTACGAGAAATAAAAATAAGCTTGAATATGAAATTTTAAGTAGTTAGGTGTTTTCGTTCTGGAGTTATTGTTGAAACTAACATACATTCACACAGACATCATGGTGATCTTGGCGAAACTTTGTAAAATGAGCTGATAAGTCGATTTAGTGATTGTGAAAAAAAAGTCGATTGCATAACCTTCTATACCTACATATGTATATACATTGATTAATAAGTTGAGAAGATACGCAACGATAACGCTTCAAAGTGTACCTAGTCTCCTTCCACTTTCCTGCTTAGTATATTACCGCAACGCACCCCGCAGCCAACAAACTGTATGCTAAGAAAGTGGCTCCCTCCGTAAACCATTCTAAAACTAGCTTATAACTCGTTTTACAAATTTAATTGACAATGCTCGATCTGTTTGACGAGTCAGCAGGTTACATGCATAACAGCAGTTAAGAAAACAAGTCGATACAATCATTTTTATTTCTTTTAAAAGTGTGAAATTTAAATTTTTATAATCATTTAAAAATTTTAAAGCATAAATTAATATATATATATATATATATATATATATATATATATATATATATATATATATATATATATATATATATATATATTATTCTTATTATTATTCCTTGCCAACATTGATCGTATTCAATCATGCGTTAAAAATACATATTTATAATTAAGAAACCCTATTGACAATAGCGGCTCAAACTTATATCAAGAGCATTTTTGTTCTTCTTTCTCAAGAACAAATTAAAAGAGAGTAATGAACTAGATTATTAATTTTTAAAACTATCTTAATTATTTAAAGTGACTTTTTCTTAATTATTTGTCAAAGTTGAATACAATTCGATTTTTATTCGCAGATATGTCCATCGTTTATGTTTTGTTGAAAAAGTTATAAAACACTTTAAAATTTTTTTTGAAAAATGTGTAATTATTTTGGGCAAGAACTTTAGAGCATTTCTTCTTCTTCCTCAAGAACAAATTAAGAGACCTTAATGAACTAGATTATTAATTTTTAAAACTATCTTAATTATTTAAAGTGACTTTTTTCTTAATTATTTGTCATAGTTGAATACAATTCGATTTTTATTCGCAGATATGTCCATCGTTTATGTTTTGTTGAAAAAGTTATAAAACACTTTAACATTTTTTTTGAAAAATGTGTAATTATTTTGGGCAAGAACTTTAGATCATTTGTTCTTCCTCAAGAACAAATTAAGAGACCTTAATGAACTAGATTATTAATTTTTAAAACTTCGATAAAAAAAATTCAATGCGCGGATATAACTTATCTTTGTTCTGTTGAAGTTGCAAAATACATTTCAAACGTTGTTTTGAATACATACAAGAAAATAGGATTTGAAAAAATTAGAAATTGTTATTAGGTGTGGTTGAAGACAATACACGTAGTTTTCTATGCTGTTTATGGAATTACAATGATTAATATTTAATTTCTGGGAAATGAGTTTCTCAGAGTCATTTTTTATTGTTGCATAAATTTTAATTTTTGTGAGTAGATGTATGCTGTCGTTTATATGTTCTATGCAAAAACTGTCAAAATCCTTCGCGAAATTTGTTTTAAAAATATATAAGTATTTTGGCAATACCTTTGCTGGACTTGTTTTTCTCAAAAAAGAAATTAAACGATACCAATAATTTAGATACAAATTCTACAAAAGAGTCGGATGGTCTTTTTAAATGGGATAGTTGCTCCGTTCCATAATCTTTGCTCAATAACAATAGTTCGTTTTCAGAAAGCAAACTTTCTTCGCACTTCACTAGTCTTTCACTACACAATGTGCAATTATATTTGTTAAGCAGCTTGAATACCAAATAACCAGCTAGATACACAATACTACAAGATTCCAAATTCGTAGGACTAACTGATTGTGTTTGTATGATAGATTCATTATCATTGCCACCGTCACTAGCACTCACTTCCATAATATGTCGATGTGTGTTTGAAGTACTATTTGGTAATTCGACATCCGATTCCAACGGTTGGTTATCCAGTTCAAAAGTTTCGGCTTCATCTATTTCGCAATTTGCAGAATCAGCTCCCGTTTGTAATCTTATGAACATATTTTGTTGCATAGATATTCTAAATTGACGAACAGAAGGCGTTGGATTGTATCCGCCTCTGCTGCGAATTACTGAGAAAAAATTTTCTAACGCATCCTGATTAATATGCCCTGTTATTAAATACTTCACTCCTTCTTTTGTAAATCATTCCACAATAGTAATATTGATCGAATAGTCCACTTAAAGCCATCTATGCAATAAATGTTATTACGCATTTTTCCATCACTATACGCGCGAATATTACTAAAGTACTTTAACCCGTTTTCCAAATTATTTAATGAAGTATTTCTATATATGGACAAGCGTCTTCGATGAGGATTAGGATCTTCTAATGTTCTGCTATTAAGGGAATCAAATATATTATTAATTTCTTCAATAAAATTCCCAGTATTTTCGCACGTTGAACTGTCGAACTGACGTAGTTTTGAAACAGTTCTTATTGTAGAAGACATGGTGTGGCTAAAAAATTTGCGCAGCAAGTTTTACTCGCATTTTTTTGAAAGGTGTTTGGATTTATGTGAATTGGAGTTATTTTGCTCAAGGCTCTAGAGTTTGTACTACTCCTATCAATTTCATAAGTCTTCAACACGTCGCTCCAAGATACTGCGTTTCCGTTAACCACGAAATTTAATTTTGAATTGATGAAATTATTTCTTAGATTTTTCAGTAAGTGCGGGGTGTCAAAACACGTAAAAAGTTTTGTATTGTTTATGTATATTACAGGGTTTTCACTTGAAGCACCTAATTTTGTCAAAGCACTTCTGTTATTAGTTCCTTGGTCGCAAATGACAACCACAGGTTTTAAATACATATCTAATAATTTTTGAATAACAGTAACAATTATATCTTTTAAATTATCTGCCTTGATTGGTCCCGAAGATATGTAATAACAAAAGGGGATTTTCCAATTGTGTAATAACCCTCTCAGATATACTACCATAGCGGTATTAGCAACTTTGTCATCACGTCCTAAATGACCAAGATCCTCGTAACCTTCAACGATATCCTGAAATTTATTGAACTCTAATTTTCTTTTTAGAGCAATTTCATCAAACATAACCACACATTGTTTCTCGTCGTCATTCATTGTTTTTACTTTTGTCATCAACTTTTGTGTTAGATTTGTTTTGACGCCCGTTACTAAATTGGAAATTTTTAACCACGATTGAATTGTTCTTTCAGATGGTAAAACAAAACCTAATTTATTCCGCATATATTTATAACACCCTGGTGATTTATAATATAGAGATAATGCTACCTGTTTCTCATTATATGACCATGGAGTGTTTTTTCTGTGAAATAATTGCATGTTTATAAAAGTCTTTACAGATACACTTTTATTAACCATCGAACCTTCAACAACGTTTTTGGTGGTAAAGTTCTTGCTTTTCAGTTTGAACCTGGTGTTTTGAATGGTTTTTGCTTTCAATTTTTTTTGCAGTATACGTAACTGAGATTTAAGTTTCCTACATTTTGATGTTAAAGATACTGATGTGCTTGAGGACGGCATATTCAAAATCCTGTCACTGACGCAGGATTCGCGCGAATCACTGTCCTGTCCTACAAGGAAAGAGTTCTCCGTTACTCTAATTTTAGGTGAAGGCGATGATGGCTCTGAATCCGTCAATGATGGAGGTCGTTTTTTTGTGAGTAGGTACGGAATTCGATTATAATCACAGGTGAAGAATCTAAAGGGTAAATGATAGCAGCAATTAATTATTAATTCCTTATTTAAGTACTGTTTTTTTATTGAAAATTATATTCTGAGGCAATATTTGAGGTAAGATTATCCTCACATGCTAGAACTTGGTTTGTTTTGAATCGTTTTCAAGTAATTTAAAATTGTTAGTGACTAAGATTTTTAATTTATCACTCAGCCAATTTAATTTAATCTACTTTGATTTAAAAAATGATATTATATAATTACGTACCTTCATCGGGAACTATGAATTTTTCAGGTATTGCACTTTTACTTAATATTTTACGAACAGAATTCTGCAAAATAAATTTGGAACTAAAATGTTTTTCACAAATTAATTTTTGTTTTAAGTCTTTATTGTCCATCTCAATTATTTTAATATTCCCGCAGTTTTTCTTCCACTCGTCGCATCTGTTTTCATCATTAATAGGAAATGTAAAGTAACTTAAGTCTCTTCTATTTTTTAAAGTATTTTTACAATTTATATACACACAAATACTACCAGCTGCCATGGTCGATTTTTATTTGCAATACTTAACTACACTAATCACTTAACCATATAGTTTATATATTAAAAACATGAAACACGTAAAACATCACAATACACCGCAATAAAAGTTGTCAGAACGAGCGACGTAAACACCAACGAAGTCGAAGCTGTACTAAGCGGGGTCTCGATAAATGTACGCTTATGCGCCACCACGCGGTCGATTGATACATAGTACATTTCTTTCCATAAGGTTGCGTATCTTCTCAACTTATTAATCAATGGTATATATATATATATATATATATATATATATATATATATATATATATATATATATATATATATATAGGTTGGAAGGTAAAAAATGTTCTTGTAATTTTTCGATCTCCCTTATTCGAATTAGGTTATTGAAAAAAAAAATGTATCCATTGTTTTTTTTTTAACTTTTCCATAAATTATATTAATAGTCGATGTAAAAAATTCTTAAATATTTTTTTTTGAGTTATAAGCAATTTAAAATTGATAAATTTTAAAAAGAATCTCGCGACTACAAACGCACCACGATTGATCGGCATGTTTGTGACGTCATAATGTTAAATTAATTCTGAATAGTATAGTGCTTCTACATATAAATTGACTAAAAATATCCGAAATTTAGCACAAAAAAATTATTTATAATAGCTTGCTTAGTCATGTGCGATAAAGTTTACGGTTAGGTTGGCAACTAAACTTGTACGGTACTACATCAACTTTAATTTTTGCTCTAGTATAGTAAATATAATTCTCCATATCTTCTTTCAGCTAAAAAAACATCAAATCATGAGAATTATTTAAATGACATTAAAACAACGGAAGAACCATTATATACACTTTTAAAATTTCAATTTCGTATAGTACATAACCTAGCCCGAAATTAAAATATAAAATACTAAATTAAACCGAAACCATTCAATAACCGTGTACAAATTTACTATTTAATCGTTTTAAATTATTCATAGAAAATTTTTTAATGCTGATTTTTAAAAGTTATGGTTCTGGAGTTTAGTTAAAAAATTTTATTATCGAATTCTATTTATTCAATTTGTACGTTTACATAAATAATTATCAATTACTAGGTATATTATTATAAAGGCACGATAACCTTTAAGCTTTGACATTTTTGATATATTTTTACTCGATTAAAAGTCAAAACACTACCAGCTGTATGCCACGATGAGTAAAAATAAGCATTGTGACGTCACACGTGCTCTGGTTTGTTCGGGAACTTTCGGCGTGTTTCCGGTACTGGGTTTAAAATTGTATTTTTAATGTTATATAACTTTTGAATTAGAGCGAAAAAAAAAACTAAAAATAGTTTTGTTATAATACGATCTTTCCATTTATTACAAATAAATTTTTTTTAAAAACCCAATTGGTTTTTTATACGCCATAGTGCCCATTCACCTACATGGTAACCTATTGAACAGATTTATGAATGACTTTAACTTTTTGAAGCTCGGTGGTTAAGGTTAAAAATCACAAACCTCTAAAGCTCGGTGGTTAATAAGACTAACCACTTAATCTAAAATTTATGTGGCGCTTGTGCATGGTGGTAACTGTTATTAACCCCAATAGAAACTTTGAGTATTTGATCATAGATGGCTCTAGTTATCAGAAATGAATTTATTGCCATTACGTTAGTAAACACGTGCAGTAGTGCGTAACAGAACACGGAAGAAGGTGTCTGAAAGCTTAGTGTGCTATTAAAAATAAACCGATATTAAACATCAAGTGATACATTTGTATGAAGTAGTTCGAACAGTGTGCTGTAGCAGACTTTTATGAGTGAAGAACTGAAAATACTGTTGTAGTGGCATTTTTAACAAAAGGTAAGTGGTTAGTATAGGAAACCACCATGAGTTCGTTAGTGTTTGTAACGAATATTCAGGGAATCTATCTTTTAACATTTGCATGTTTTTTTCAGATTTTGAAAATAAAATAACATGAGCAAGCGTAGGTTTATAACACCAAAGGAACATCAAGAAATAGTGGATATAACCTTAGATAAGAATCAGAATGTGAGGATATAGATGACTCGGATGAGGACCCAACCTTCGATCCTGATTCTTCCAAAAATAAAACGTCGAAAATTGCCTTCTGTTGGTCAGCTTCATCATCGGATGAAAGTGATAATGAAGCCATAACTCCGTTATCAAATATACCTTTATCAAAAGAAAATGGGACCTCCTCCAACATCAATTTTTAATTTGTTTTTTCCGATCAGTTGTTGAATCATACTGCATTTCATACTAACCTCTATGCAACTCAAGAAAATAAACGATACGACCCTACTAGTTCCAACGAGATAAGATTATTTTTGGGGATGAACTTGTTTATGGCGATGAACAAATTGCCAAGTTATCGTGATTAGTGGACATCGGCTCCGGATTTTCATGATTATTACATATCTCCCCTCATGACAGTAAATCGATTTGGTTGGTTGCTGTTACACATAAATTTGAATGATAACTCCATGTTACCAAAACCGAATGATCCAAATTACGACCGGTTATATAGAATAAAACCTTTATTGAACTACTCGGAAAAGTCCTTCAAGGAGTGTCATAATCCGCATCAGAAGCTAGTTGTACACGAAGCTATGGTAAAATTTAAAAGCCGTAGCAATTTAATACAGTATATGAAAGATAAACCAATAAAAGGGCGATTTAAATTATGACTGGTTTGTGATCAACGAGCTTACAATTGTAGGTTTCAAAGTTATGTTGGTAGAGAACCAAATTGTGATGGTAAAGGATTGGCTTCAAGAGTCGTCACAGACCTTCGTGAAGTTTTTCAATAGTTATAACTTGCTGGTATCGCTAAAGAAAAGTCAGATTTTTTTTCAAATCGAAAACATTTGCCAAACATCGCCGATGAAAACAAATGAAAATGGGTGAATATGACTGGAAGCAGATGGAGTTACTTGTTTTGATTTTCAACCACCACACTAAATTGTAACATAAAATTTAGTATGGTGTTATTCTTTTTGAGATACACATGTGATTGTTTATGTAAATGTAACACTTCCTCAGTATCTTTTAGTTTTTAAATGTAAATAGTATGGCGTCCTTATTAGCTATCTGTGTCTTGATTACTCAGATGTCACTTTAATGTAATTAAAAATTGTTATTAATTTTATTAAATACATAAATAAAAAGTTTACCTCGAATAGGATTTAAACCTACGAGATGCACTTTGCTAGAGTACTGCGCTAAACATCTGCGCCATCGAGATTCAAGCCCCAATCGATTCAAACCTTGTCTTTATGTATGTAGAACTGATGTAAATTCTAAATATAATGAGATTACAATCAGATTACTTATATTAATGGAATGTGAGCCTGCAATATCGCAAGGATCCACACATACCAAGCAACTTGCCTAATATTAATTGATTATAAGTTTTAATGTAAGTTTACTAAGAGATTAATTTATTATATTGACGCATTGAAAAACTTTTAGAACCTTGATAAAGCAGAAAATAAATCTGCGAAATATTGGTATTTTAAAAAGAGTTGTCTCCTTATCAATAAATCAGCCCAAGTCGACCTATATCTCAGTTACGTTCACTAATTGGTAATTAACGCACATGGTGGTTGTAAATTGTCATACGTATATATATATATATATATATATATATATATATATATATATATATATATATGTTGAGATGTTTAGAATTTACTTGAAACAAAGTAAATAATTCACGTAGTAAGAAAATTCATTTTTATGAGTATAAATGGTACTTTACATATAAGATTATGTAGGGATGTTTAATTAGCTTTGAGTTGGACCAACGATAAATAATTATTAATAAATATCTAAAAATAATGATAAATCGCAACATATTGCAAGTGAGTATGGTGTACGTTTGGTATCGTAATGAAATAAATCAATTTTATTATTAGTTAGTAAGTTTATTAATAAACTTACTAATAATAAAATTATATTAAATTTAAGTATAATTTTCCCTTAAGACATGAGTTATAGGTTGTAGATAACAAACATAATGTTAGATGTAGTGTGGGACAGATATCAATGTCACATGTTGGGTGTACGCAGGCAGGTTCGGTGTAAACATTCGTGTTAGTAAAAAAACATAATGTAAGTGCTAAAACTGAATAGAAAACAGAATGAATACATTAGTTATTAACAATGAAACATAAATAGTACAGCAGTTCTGAAGTTATTGTGCGTAATTATCATTTATGGACTTAAAATTAGTGACAATTAACAATTCTACACAAGTCTTATTAAAACTTATGGATGTCCAGAAGAGTGAAAATAAATTATAATAAGTCATAAACAATAAGAATTTACACTTACACAAACATTAAAAGTGCTAAAGTATGTAAAATCTAACTTTAAAAATTACTGTATAGAAGTAAGGTTATGTCATTTCTTCCTATAAAAACTTATAAAATGGGACAAATTGGCCAAAATAAATTATAAGAGGTAAAAATAATAAAGTAGCCTCAATTTCGAGTCACAGCACATTATATTAGTGACAATTTTACCAAAAATAGTTTTTAAGGGTGTATAAAAATTTCAGATAATTTTCCTCTCAAATTGGTTTTAGACATATAAAGGATGTGTATTTACATGTAGTAGCATCCCATATTCATGTGGAATTCAATTCCAGGCCTGTAAAGCATATAAAATTAGTAAAAATTAAGCAATCAATTTAAAAAATCAACATGTTTAATAAGTTGAGTAAGTAGGTCGTGTGTGGACTTATTTTATAGGAAATTTTATGGAGATTTCAAAAATGTTTATAGATTTAAGATAGATTAAGAATTATAGAAGTTATGAGCTTTTTAAGTTAAATTTAAAATTGTGAAAATTATTAGCCAATCAGATTTAAGACAAAATATGATGTAGTTGTTGATAACAATTGATGATTTTGTTTTCTAAGCAGTTTCATATAAATAGAAGTGCTTTGAAAGCAATTTCTCTCTTCCTATTCTTAAATTTTGTGGGCCAACACCTTGAGCATACAAGATGTTGCCATTTAAAATAAAATAAGGCCGCTACGATAAAATTCAAGTGCGATTTTAGTATCGGTAGTTTTTATAAACAAGTGATATTCATTTGTCGGTAAAACAAGTAAGGTTACCTAATAAAATTTGATGGTTATCGACAGCTACGATTAAAATTGATCGTGTACAAGTTGTTTTTCTTTTGTTATTATTTTGTTACTTGTTTTTCGTTTTCCATTAATATAAAAGTATTATCGGAAGTGTGTTTAATTTAAAAATTAACCTCAATCATATGGTGCATTTCAAAATTTATTTTGGAATAAAATTTTAATAAATTGTGGTGATCCTAAAAATAAAGAGTCAACGTATGAGAAGAAATATTAGCAACTTACTGGAAGGAATTAGAGTCATCATAGAAGGAGACTTGGATATTTATGGAGCTGTTTTTCAACGGTCAACTACTGCTTCAACAAGAAAAAGAGGCCATATTTATGTGAGTGTACCAATTTGTATAAGTAACCATTGACATTGATATCATATTTGTGTGTTAATTATGTCCATATTTTGTAATAAGCTTAATGTGCGACAACGTATAACAATGTCCAAAAGGAACATTAATTGAGCTATATAAAGTAAATGGTTTGTAATTTATTTAAAGTTAGGTGTAGTTATACTTACTTGTTGATGTGTTTTTTTTCAGTATTCGTTATTGAAAGATTAAATGAAAGCGTATTCTTAGCGCATGCTCAGAGTATACATTTTGAGATTTATTTTATGTACAGGGAGGTGCACACATATAGTGATGCAACACAAAATATTTCACATTTCAGTATCTTCAAAAGAATTCAATTAAAAAAAGAAAAATAAGTTGCTACAACTCAATGAAAATTATTCAGAATGTTTTTAAAATTACTTTCATTCACTTTAATTATAATTATCTTATTTTCCAAATTGGATGCACACATTAACCACTTCAATCATCATAAAATTAAAATTGTTTTTCTAAATTTGATCCCTATCCCCTGTGAAGAGTCTTAATGCTCCGACTGTTTAAAGCTAGCTAAGTAATATAATAATTAAGTAATATAATTAAAAAATATTAAACCATAGTAAATATATATATATATATATATATATATATATATATATATATATATATATATATATATATTTATTAGCCACTTTTCATCCAATATTGATATAGGCCTCCCATATTGTTTCCATGTGGTTCGGTTTGATGTCCTTCGAACCCATCCTAGTCCCGCCACTCTTTTCAGATCATCCGACCATCTCATTTGCGGGCGACCCCTTTCTCTTTTTGCATTCCATGGTCTCCAGTGTTGTATTTCTTTGTTCCATCTTCTGTCCGTCTGTCTCATAGTGTGCCCAGTCCACCTCCACTTCAGTGTTGCTGCATCTATAAGTTTGGTTTTTTGTCTTATTTCTTCATTTCTGATGCAGTCTGTTAATTTTATATTGAGCATCTGTCTTTCCATTGCTCTCTGGGTTTTTGCTATTTTGTCTGCAATGTTTCTAGTGAAGATCCACGTCTGTGCTCCGTATGTGATAACCGGCAGCACACACTGGTCAAACACATTTCTTCTTAAATGTAGTGGTATGTTTTTGTTTTTTAGAATTTTATTTTTATTTTATATATACCGGGTTTTCCACGGTAGGCGTTCGTTAGAAGTTTATGTGGTTAGAGACAATTTAGAAATCTGAATTTTTGGACTTAAGGGTTATTTAAGATTCTCTTTCATTCTAAAATATTTTCAAGGTCATGTTACTTCCGGTTATACCGGAAGTCGTCATTAACTTCCTTATTTTAAATGGAACAGCCTGTATATTATTATATTTTTGGATTCTTAACAAAATTTTAGGATAAGTCTTATAAGGGTTTCCTATACCTTTTTTCAACTGTTTCTTAGATATCTTGATTTTTTCAAAAATTTTGAAAGATGTAATCTTATTTTCAACACTGCTTGTCTTACTTATTTTTGACTGATGGAAAGTGCTTCTGGAGTAGACAGAAACATAAGAACTATACTTTTGAAATACTCATTGACAATTGATTTATTGCATACATGGTGTTCAAAATTTGATGAACTATTAAAGAATTTTCAAAGTTAAAAAACTTTGTTAATTCAAATGTGACAACCTGCATATTATTGGATGAGTAGATGCAGCCTTTAGTTATGGATCGTTTGGCTATAACATTACCTATACCTATTATCGACAATTTCTTGTTAATTAATATTTTCTACTTTAATGTGATTTTTGACAGAAACTGAAATGTTTTTCAAAAATAAAATGAACTTAATTGAAACTACACAAATTCTATTTTATTAAAACAATGAAATAAAACAAGAAGGTAACAAAATTGAGAGCATAATAACAAATGAAAAACATAAAAGAATTATTTGAACATAACTAGAAGAAAAGTGATAAAAAAGATAAAATAAATCATTACAAATGTTCCACATGAGCGCCAATTTGATTTAAGCATTTTATAACTCTATCATATAGTCCTTGAAATAGATCGCCGAATTTCATGTGGACACATTGAATGCATTGTGAACACGATTTAGCAATTCCTCTTTAGTTTGAACTGGCCTAGAGTACACCAATTCTTTTATACGACCCCAGAGGTAAAAGTCCAGGGCGTCAAATCGGTGATCTCGGTGGCCAGTTCCAAGGTCCTATGGGCCAATCCACCGATCTTCAAACATCAATGTCAACTGTTGGTGTACAGCTATAGTGGAATGTCGGGAGCACCATCCAGCTGATACCAACTGTTTGCCCTGTCACATGCAGGTAGAGTATTTAGAAAATCCATAACAAATCCACGGAGAATTTCAAGATATCTCGCCCCATTCAAATTTTCATCGTACACTTGATATGCCACTCTATTATCCATAACTAACAAAAACGTTAAAACTAAATTGGAACTGGTGATTAAGTTCTCTTGTTACATGAGGATTATCTTGTGCCCAGTAGTGATTATTTCGGCGATTGGAAATTCTTTCTCTACTGAATTTTGATTCATCGGTCCAAATAATGTTGTGAAGAAATCTCGGATATTCGGTCATTTGTACAAGAATAAATTCACAAAAGTTAACTCATCGTGCTTGAATACCAAGATGTAATCCTTGCACAGTTATTACCGAAAAAGGATGCATTTTATACTTCTTTAATATTCTGTGGATTGATGTTTGTGAAATATCCAAATCCAGTGCAGCTGCTGTAATTGAAGTTCGGATAAGCGTGAAATAAACTAACACGTTCACCTCGTTAACTTCATTATCTATTACTGGCTTTAAATGCGTTCGAGTTGCCCTTGTACTTCCAGTTGCAATAAATCGAGCTTCAATTTTTGCAAATTTTCCAGGAGTCATTAATGGTAGGTGTGGATACCGTTCGTTAAACAACCTGCATGTTCGCCTAACAATTCGTTCACATTCACCATGCGTGTAAAACAAATTTAATAAATCATTGTTAGAATATTCTTGAATACATTCCATTATAAACAGTACTTAAAAAAAATACTTAAAAAATTACAAAATCACATAAATTGTACTGATTTGACATTAAATCAACAACAATGTTTTAATGCGTGTCAAAATCAAGGCTCACTAGATTGCAGTTTTGGAATTTTATCGGCTTTTATAAAAAATACGAGTTATAAAATGCTTAAATCAAATTGGTGGTCATGTGGAACATTTGTAATGATTCATTTTATCTTTTTTATCACTTTTCTTCTAGTTATGTTCAAATAATTGTTTTATGTTTTTCATTTGTTATTATGCTCTCAATTTTGTTTTATTTCATTGTTTTAATAAAATAGAATTTGTGTAGTTTGAATTAAGTTCATTTTATTTTTGAAAAACATTTCAGTTTCTGTCAAAAATCACATTAAAGTAGAAAATATTAATTAACAAGAAAATTGTCGATAATAGGTATAGGTAATGTTATAGCCAAACGATGCATAACTAAATGCTGCATCTATTCATCCAATAATATACAGGGTGTCACATTTGAATTAACAAAACAGTTGAAAAAAGGTATAGGAAACCCTTATAAGACCTATCCTAAAATTTTGTCAAGAATCCAAAAATAAAATAATATACAGGGTGTTCCATTTAAAATAAGGAAGTTAGTGGTGACTTCCGGTATAACCGGAAGTAACATGACCTTGAAAATATTTTAGAATGAAAGAGAATCTTAAATAACCCTTAAGTCCAAAAATTCAGATTTCTAAATTGTTTCTAACCACATAAACTTCTAACGAACTATATATATATATATATATATATATATATATATATATATATGTGGAGCCCGTACGACTTATTAACAGTACGCTATCACGCCCGAAAACACCTTATGAAGCCCGGCTGCGGGTTTCCTATGGTACCTATGTGTATATCATCAAAATATAGTTGTACTTATGACAAAACGCCTAAATACGAATTTTAGGGTGGGCTCCATAATATACCTTTTATATGTGCAGTGTATACAGATTGGTTCTTGTCATCACGCTGCACAGGTCGCTTTTATATACAGCTCGTCTGAATATACTAATGTGACCTTGTGTAGCCCAAGTAGTGGCAGCTATGTTCGCGCTACTTCGTATATACCAAATGAGTTCGAATTTGAGACATCGATTTATTTGCAAATTATTATGTTAAGAACTATTCTTTTGTAATTGTGTGATGCAATAAAATTTAGATAACAATCAGTTTGAAACCAGTTAGTGTAGAAATAATATAAAAATATTGAAAATTCCACACAATCAATTTAAAAATATGTCTACCTGCGTAAGGCGATTAAACAAAAGACCTTTGTCTAATGCTTAAATTATTTCGATTGTATAGGATTGGGGGAATATTTAATTATTCACAAAACTAATATCCAAAATACGAAATTAGTATCAGATTTTCAGGATTATTTTTTTTCAGTTTGAAGTACAGAAAAACAAACAATATTAAATATTAATGTAATTCTTACTTGTTGTCAAGATTTCAATTTTAAAGTTAAAATAAAATTTTGCTTGAATTACTAATATTGTACGTACCCAATAATTTTTGGATTTTAGGTTAAAATAATGTGTGATTTATGTTCAATTAGCTTTAACAATCAAGACATAAACGGTTTGTATTGGCTTCATTTTAATAAAAAGATCTCTTATTCACGAATATTATATATTATTGTAACACCTGTGTAGGTGTAACATACAAAACTATCTACTACAGATTACTATTTTTGTTGTGGAATGTTACAAATTTAAAAGTATTTGCACTAATTTCAACGCTACATTTACAATTAATGTTATCCGAGGATTCGTCAACAACTAGGCCCGGTATTGTTAACGAGTTTATTTAAAATTGCATTGAATAGTATTACAACTTAAACATAAACATTTACCCAATTTACAGTGTCTAAAAATCGTCCTTTTAATTTAAATGTGAAACATTTTTTTTTCACCCATAATGTCTAAAGTCGGTCTTAACTTAACTTAACCTTCACGCCATTCCCTTGCGGGGTAGGCAAAACAATTCCTGCCTCTTATTTATTTTTCATTCACAATCTTTCTCCATGCTTTCCTATCTCCGCATACCTCAGCTTCCCAAGATTCATACATAGTCTCTGACATGCTCTTTTGTTTTAAAACTCTATCTTTCTTTCCTTTATCATAGATTCTACTACATTCAGTCAAGTTTTACGCGGCCTACCAGGCCCGACCTTTCCTCTAACCTCACGCACATGTATTCGTTTCGTTAATCTTGTTAAACCATAGTATAAAGTGTACAATATAAAGAATTCTAATAACATGATAACAAAATAAACATAAAATTAACTAACTACTAAACAAAGTTGGTGACCTACAAAATGTGTTTTAAGTTTTACATACTGGAAATAAAAATACATATTAGAGCTTCAAAATGATTAATTTATAAGAAATTGAATAAAACTTTATTACATAATCACTTTTTTCTTTCTTTTGGTGAAAGGCTGTTTTAACAAATTGTGTAAATAGAACTTAGTCCATTAGTATCAGTTTTATGATTAACACAAAATTTTGTGTTGTTATTAATGTGGCACATTTCAAAAATTTTCTTTTTTTTTGTTATCACTTTCGGTGTCTAGAATAGAAATAAAATTAAACTTATGTCCCTGTACTATGGGAATGTATGCTAAGTGCAGTTGAATTTGGTTTTCTTTTACATCACTTTTATGGAGAGCTAAACGTTTGGAAATCTTTTTGAAGTTTGTCCTATGTAGCATCTATTACAGTTGTTGCAGGGTATTGAGTAAATGACTTCTGATTGTTGCAGTAGAGTTTTGTCTTCAAGTTTAGTGTAAAAAACGATACCGTACGAATTGCTGAATTGGTAACTTTGATATTATGAAATATAAACGTTTGGAAATTGAAGGTGTTAAGGAGGTATGTAAGTAATTTTTATAAATGGTTTGACTTGTTCATTCATTGTTATTCGTATTGTCAAAACTGTGTTTGTGGTTATTATAGAATTGTTATTAAAAATTATATTTTTAATAAACTAAGCGTATCCATTTTCCAAAAGGTGTTGTATAGTATCTTGTAACTCTTTTGTAGTAATGAATGATGGCAATTTTTTTAATTCTGTTTTAAGACCTATAAGTGTATTAATTTTTTGTTTATGAGGATGTTGCGAAAAATATGGAATGTATCTACCTGAACTAGTTTTTTTGCGATACCAATCTAAGATGGATATTATAATTATTTCTAATCACAAGGGTATCTAGAAAAGGAACACTGAAATTATCTTCTTTTTCGACTGTGAATTCAAGTCTACCATTATAAGAATTAAATATATTTAAAGTATAGTCAACTTTATTATTTGGAACCGAGCATAACAGGTCATCTACGTATTGCCAAATGAAAGGAAACTGAAAATCTATTTTATCGATAACGAAATATGTAATATCATTCATTACAATTTCTGCGATTGAAGGCGACAGAGTTCCTCCCATATGACAACCGTACACTTGTGAATAAATAGTGCCATCGTAGTGTGAAATATGTGTTCATGAATAAAAACTTAACTATACTAATAAAAACTTCTTTAGAGATAGAACACACCTGTGTTATCAGTTGATAATTCTTTTCTATGATATTAACTGCTAATTCTACTGATATGTTCTTTTCTGAATTTATTATGATTATGAAAAGCAGAATCTAAGATATTAGTGATGTATCTAGCAAGTTTTTGTGTTGGTGCACCTATACATGATATAATCGGACGTAATGGTAAATTTTCTTTATGTCTTGGTAGTCCATAATATTTAGGTATAACACCTTTATAAGATTTGAGTAATTTGGATGTCTCATTAGAAATGTAACCTTTGTATTCAAGTGCTTTAATGATCTCATTTACTTTATTTTCAATCGTAGTTGTAGGATCTTTACGGTTTTTTTATATGTAGGCAATCATTTAATAATTCTACTGATTTAATGTGGTAAATATCTTTGTATAACAACACAGAAACATTAGATTTATCAGATTTGGTTAATATTATACAGGGTTATCTTTAAAAAATGTCAAAGTTCTATTTTCTACATTTTGAATGAGTTAAAATATTTTTGTTATCGTTAATGTGGTTGGTAATCAAATTAGTAGATTTGGCTCTAATAAAATTTTGTACATTGTTATCTGGGATTGTGTCTAAAATATTTTCTAAGTCGCTAAAAAATTTAAACATATCTACATTTTTATTGTTTGATGGTAAAATGAATTTTGGACCTAAAGATAGAATTTTTGATACCATCGAAATTTCAGTATTAGTGGTATTTAAGAACCATTTATTATATTTAATGTTGTCAAAATATGTTGACAATGGATTATTTAATTTAGATATTTTAATTAGATTTAATTTTTAATTCTATTGAAATTTTTGTTAAATTGTTATGTTGTAATTCTAGAAAGTTTTTGACAATATGAAGATAACATATCCTTAATGCATTGACATTATCGCATGGACCATCTAATTGATTGATTTGCAAAAAGTATTATTAATAGTTAAGTTAAAGTGAGTTTTACCCTTCTTTGTAGGTTCTTTAATTTCGTTAAATTGTTAGTAGTGCCGTTTCATGTTATATATTCCATTCGTATTATTATTAATAAAGATTAGGCATTTTCTTTATTCACATAAGAAAATTCTTCTATTTTAAAACTGGCTAATTTGTTATTCATTTAATAAATCGTTTCATCATCGTTGCTAATCTTATGATCATCTCGATATATTCAAAAATATGTTGATTATGAAGTATATAGGTAATAATGAATTCTTAATAACCAGGTGTACTTATATTTTTAAATGGAAAATGCTATTTCCTAGTTCCATAGGCATACAGGTAAAAAGCCAAAATTGATAATATTTATTACTGTTTTTTATATTTTTAAAATGTTAACCTTCATCAGAAAACATATTTGTGTAACAATTATAAAACATATGAACTTAAAATTTAATTGTGTTCAATGTTCAACATATCCTTTTAAAAATATAAGTATATCTGATTAAGAATTCGTTATTATATGCATAATCAATATTTTTGAACATATCGAGATGATCTATAAGATTTAAAAAAATTTATTAAAATAACAAATAATTTAAAATAAAAAATTTTTTCTATTATAATAAAAAAAATAATATTTATTAAAAAAATATTTTTAAATAAAATTAAATAACAAAAAAAAAATCATTCAAATTAAAATATTTTTAATATCATTTAAATTAATATAATTTAATTTTTTCAAAATTTAAAATTTAAATTAAAAACAATTTAATTTTTAATTTAAAATTAATAATTAATTATTACATAATTTAAATAATTTAAAATTAAATTTTTTTTAAATTACACTATTTTTAATTAATTAAATTTATTTTTTAATTTAATTAAAAAATTATATTTATTTTATGAAATAATAATAATTCATCTTGATTGGTATAAAAAAGTTCAGGTAGATACATTTATTTTAAATCCTCATAAACAAAAATTAATAGTTATAGTCTTAAAACAGAATTAAAAAAATTTGCCATCATTCATTTAAAAAATTTACAAATTATCCTTTTTTAAAAATTTTACCCTTTTATTTTATTAAAAATTAAAATAAACCATTTATAAAATTAACAATCCCCTTTTTGTTTATTTAAAAAAAAACAATTATTTTTTCATTTAAAAAATCCCAAAAAGAAATAAATTTAAAACTGAATAGATGCTACATAACAAATTAAAAGATTTCCAAACGTTTAGCTTTAAAAAGTGATGAAAAAGTTTTTAACAATCATTTCATTTTTATAGACGGACAAAGTTTTTTTGAATTTCATTTAACACCGAAAGGTAAAAAAAAAAATTTTAAAAGTCCCCAAAAAAACAAAAAAAAGTTTGGAAAAAAAAGAAAAATTTTTTGTTTTTTTTCCTTATAAATTTCTTTTGAACTCTTATATATTTTATTTCAATTTCCAATATAAAATTAAAAACATTTTGTATTAAACTTTGTTTAGTAGTTAGTTAATTTTATGTTTACTTTGTTATCATGTTATTAGAGTTCTTTATATTGTAACTTTATTTTTTTCAATGTTATATGGTTAAGAATATTTTAATAGACCACCTTTCATCCCATTCACAATATGTCACCACGTCAATCAATTAATTTGTTCACCAGTAATTTTCCATTTAATTGTAAGTCCACATATGTTTTATAATTAGTTACACAAATGTGTTTTAATTCCAATTGTAGACGTTTATCTGATGAAGGTTAAAATTTTTAACCGAAATATGTAAAAATAGTAATCAATATTATCACATTTTAGCTTTTGTATGCCTACTGGAACTAGAAAATCCAGCATTATCCTTTTAAAAATAAGGTATACCTAGTTATTAAGAATTATTATATATATATATATATATATATATATATATATATATATATATATATATATATATATATATATATATATATATATATATATATATATACAGCGTGTCAATTTAAAACTTACAATAGACTATATCTCATGAATAAATGATGATACCAAAAGTTCTCTAAACCGTTTCTAGGGTGAAAAACCAAAATGGCATAGGAGACAACTCACCCAATTCAAGACTACCCTAACTAAAAAATATAAATAGCGAACCCCTACTTGTAATACATCATTCAGAGCCTGTAAAAATGCTATCCAGTGGTATAAATAAAAATTATACAGGGTATATTAATATTAACCCAATTAAATATTTAAATATTTTAAAACAAAACACTCTACTTGCGATATAATGTTAAAAAGATGCCAATAATTCCTTATTTTGCATTGATAAGTGTACTATTTGTTGTTAGAAAAAAAAATAGTTTTGCTGTTTTTGTCATAAGTTGTAAACTGTCCATAATCTATTTGTTTATTTGACGTTTAAAAGTCATTAGTGAAATTTTTCAGTGGCAAATAAATAAAAGTGCTCCAAGACTTCTGAATAAGTAACCCAAATTGAGGTCCTTGGACAATTTGCAATAGATCCTACTGCATCAACACGACAAGTATCTGCAATGACAGGACTATCCATGAGTCGGTAAGGATGGTATTGAAATTGCATAAGTTTCACCGTACAGAATGCAAAACCTTCAACAACTAGGCGATGATGATCCAGACCGACGAATTCAGTTTTGTCAGAATATGACTGAAAGAATTCGCACTGAACCTCGACTTTTAAAAATATTTGTTTCAGTGATTAATGTACTTTTATGCTGAATGGTAACGTAAATAAACAGAACTGTCGATATTGGAGAGGGATGATGTAATTGGCCATTTGTTTATACCAGGAAATTTAACTGGCGAAATTTATCTCGATATGCTGGAAAACATCATTAAACCTTTAATTATACATGAACTAGAGAACCAAAGGGACGATCAAGGGAATCTAGCTCTAGTCGAGGATTTGCTGCACTTTCAACAGGATGGGGCACCGCCTCACTATACAGTAGCAGTTAGGTGCTGGTATATATATATATATATATATATATATATATATATATATATATATATATATATATATATATACTGAGTGTCCCAATAAAATGTATACACTCTTTAACAGTTCATAACAACCACACTTTTTTTTCAGTTGTGTCTGCTTAAAATAATGGCTGGAGTCAGACTAAACTTTGAGGAAAGAAAATTCATTCTAAAGTACTACTGGAAGACTGAGAAGGTAAGTGAAGTGCAAAGACGGTTTAGGATGGAGTCTCAACGAGATGCACCAACGAGACTAACAATTACTCGTTTGCGAGATAAGTTTGAGGAAGAAGGAACTGTTAAGGATGTCCATAAGAACCATTCCGGAAGACCACGATCATCCACCAGCCCCACAAGAAAAGGAGAAGTCATTCAGAGATTTCAGCAATCACTTAGAAAATCTGTCCGGCAAGCGGCTCGTGAGACAGGAGTTTCAAAATCAAGCGTCCATCGCATTTTGAAGCGTGCCAAATGGAGAAGTTTTATTCCTAGATTAGTGCACGTTCAATGAAGATGATGATGACCGCAGAATCCAATTTTGTGAGTGGTACCAACGAAAATGTGCAGAGGACAATCAATTCCCATACAAGTTTTTTGGGTGATGAGGCTATGTTCAAGTTAAATGGTTCAATAAATCGTCACAATTGTACTTGGCAGCTGACAAACCTCATGTGACAGTGGAACACCATGTGAACTTACCAGGGTTACAGTGTGGTGTGGTGTCAGCATTTGGTTTAATTACCTTTCTTTGATGGTGGCATGGACCACAATGGCCAACAATTTGAACATTTTCGATAATTGACTAGTTTCTACATTTGTTAACATTATTTTCATTTTGAAAGTTTTCTGTATTATAATAATTGTTAGTGTTATAGTCATTTAAAGAGTGTATACATTTTATTGGGACTCTTTATATATATATATATATATATATATATATATATATAACCAGTAACAATTTAATTCAAAGGTAACACTAACTTGCCTTTCGTTTCACAATATCTAAACATAACCCCTTAATAATGATAAATTCAATTATACATAATCGGAGAAGCTTTGTTCAGTTCACTATATAAACCGTAACATGTATATACGAGTAACCAATCAAGTAAATTTAAATACCAGTGATCTGAACACTCTTATCCCTAATTAAAGCAAATTTGGTACTTAAAAGCTAACAAACATAGTATAAATAATTCGATATAAACAACCGGTACACACAACTTATGCTTTGAGCTTTTCTACCTGCACAGATGGTATCAAAAATGTAGGCTAAATGCTAAAACATCACTGGGTGTCTTATGTACAAAAATTCAGTAATAATAACTTTAAATCTGGTTAATATGTGCACAAAATTTTAAATAATGGTTTGATCAAGTTATAACAGTTCTACTTTAGTGAAATTGTACATCAAAGTTGAATGAATTCGAATATCAATATGACAAAGAAATTGCAACAAAGATAAACAGTTCAGTTGGAATACTCTGTAATCTAATTAATTTAAATGCACTTAATCTTTTGTAGAGGCTGTAGTGATTCCTGCTGAATGTCGTGTATACTACATAACAGTTTAGGAAATAAACTCGTTAATGTAATGTTTATTAATACAGGCAATAAAGGAAATATCTGACCTAGTTGGTAAACGGATACATGAGCTTTAGTTAGCACAGCTTAAATTCCATCCTCGTAATTGCAGCACAGCTACCAGTAGTCATTTACGAGCCTCATTACGAGTCCCATTTAAGAGCGCATCGCAGCAAAACCAAAAGCGAGACGAAAGGTACACTAACGGATATCCAACGACTATGTAAAGTAAACGAAGACAGTGACAGACGAGAAGAAAAAGCTTGAAATAAGGTAGATATATAATAGCAATTTATTCCTATAACGTTGTTTTACCTCTATAGATTGAAGACGAGCAAGATACGATAATTTACCACGAACTGGTTTAATATACTTCTTTTAATTTAAATATCGTATTTTAGGCCTAAAAGAAAGATTCTAGTTATAACGAGATTGCAGAAAACGAGCTAAACTTACCATGTGTGTGTGTGTGTGTGTGTGTGCTCGTGCCGTGCGTGCGTGCGTGCGTTTGTGCGTGCGTGCGTGCGTGGTGTGTATAGTAACATTTTTTACATCCGCATCAATAGCGATTATACTACTTCCCCAAATGAAGAAATATTTTTTTTGAAAAATTCTCTCTAAAATGGCGATTTACACACCGAAGAACAGCAACCAAAGAAATTTTCTAAAATATATTTTACACCACACAAAATGGCCGTTAAGAAGAAACCATACCTTAGGAAAACCAATGGCCTTAACAAAAATGTACTTATCAAATTTTGTAACATTAAAAATGTTAACCATATGTATTCCAATAAAGAATGTTTAGTAATATGTAATTATTCAATGGTATCACCATCTACTGGTGATTTAGCAAACTAACTGGTATCTATAAAATGTATGAATTTAAAGTTAACCAGAACCCACGTATAGATGGCACTAGCAGGTGTATTTTAAGAACTTTTTACAAAATAAGAAATGTAAATACGCTAAAGAAATAATGCAATCCATTCTGAATTAAAGCGTACATGGTAACGGCAGTAAATACAGAAAATTCAGATTATCAAGGCAGAGAAATAGTAAGTAACGAGTAATCCTTAAATAATAATCCTAAGTCTCAAGTCACAGATACCTATTTAATTTTGTTTTTTTAGAACCTAATCAGAGAAAACGATACAATCGATCCGAAAGGATCCGATATCGATTTTGCACGTTACAAACTTTACAGAAAATATATTAATTTGTGACCGAAAAACGTTCCTCATGAACGTCTCATTGTATGCTATAGATCTGGAAAGTGTACAATACAAACAGTGGGCATAAATACGATTTCAAATACTCCCTTCAATACAGTAACTACCGAATTCGACAAACTACACTGGATATTGTTTACGCCACACATTAGTCTCTTTATTACTTAACGAAGAAGGAAATCTATTGCAACTAAAGCAACATAGAGGCTCAAAATCGTCTAGTGTAGCAGAAGATTATAGCTATCAATCCATAATTGAAAAAAAAGCTACAGATAATTTAATGCTCCATGACCATTATGGAAGTGATGTACACAATGATTCTTCCACATTATGCACCAGCTCCACAATTACATATGCACGCAACAACGAATCTTAATAAACCCTACAACATCATAGTTGAAGATTATTCTAATTTATCATAATACACAGAATGATCCATACAACCAACTTTTTAATTATTTCCTGCTTAAAAAACACATTAAAATGAATGTTAATGTATTCTGATACGACTATTCACGTTTGAACACACATAATTGGGTTGTGTTTTAGCAACGAATTGGAGTGGCCATATGGCATGGCAAAGATTGAATCTGCCATGCTTTGTGATGGGCTGGTACAGTCAAATTTTGTTTCTCGTACCGTTAATATTGAGATGGTTTTCTATTAGTTGTTTGTACATATTACATATTCACATGAGAACAATAGTCATATAGAGGTTGATCGAAAATGTTCGGAAATACTTAGTATATAATTTATGATTATTGGTACGAGAAATGTTACAATTCCAAATAGACTACGTCTGATAGGAAAATTGCAAGGCTCTTCTGGTATGTAACTAGTAGCATCCGTACTGACTACTTATAAGTATATATTCGAATTCAAGAAGCCCAAACAGTAGCCAGATTGGGAATCGGGCCATACGCCGGTCCTATCACTGTCCGATTCTGTGTGTTTACACACCTAACCTATAAAGGTGACAAATTAGTTCTTTTTAGCTAATTTAACTAATTAAACTAATTTAACATTTTTATACTGAAAAATCAGCAAAACAATAAACAAGTAGGAGCTAACCTAAAAAGCGAATAACATAGTTGCCAAGCCTACATTACTTACTACATACATGAGCTAAAAACACCACTTCCTCTTTAGTTGTATAAATAACTATTTTACAACGGCAAAGAACTCGTAGAAAAAGTATAGTACAAGCTTGGGTGTTATGCTAACTGGGCACTTTTCGAATTACGACATGAGCGCCCGTGTCGTAATTTCCTCACTTGTGCGTAATTAAATTCGTAACACCTTTGTTATGTAATTAACTATAAAAATATAACATTCATTACATTTTGGGTTCTTAATAAATTCCTTTACATTCATTCTCTGTGTACTTTAAAATAGACGTTCATAATTAAAATTAGTTTACAAATCCTCAGGTTCTTTTTGGTCACATACCCTTGCTGGTAGTGTATGTGTTTCTCTTGTGATTAACATTTAGTAGTTTCAACGTGTTTTCATTATAGTACTACAGTAAACAGAGAGTGTCTGACAGTAATATAGATTATACAATAAAATGCATATGATTTGCTAAACACTAACTCTTAAATGTCGTGTGTAGTTGATGAAAAGCTTATAAAGCTTGAACCTAAAGAAGAACAAACAATAAATATATTTCTAACCCAACAAAGTCTTACGGTAAATAGGGATCTAATAAAACAAGAAAATTGCAAGTTCCATGAGAATCTCGCATTTGACAAAGAATTTAGAGATATTTCTAACCTTAAAGAAGAAACTAACTTTTGCTCAGTAAATTATGATAATACGACTTATGAAGGCCGTAAAAAAACTTCCGTAAAACAATCCACTGATGCAGGCTACCACCGTAATCAATGTGCATTTTCAACACACGTTTTAAGTTCACAATACAAATGTGAACAGTGTGATTATACAACAAAGTGGAAACAAAGTTTAAAAGTACACGCTATAAAGCACACGTCAAATTCGGAATACAAATGTGACCAATGCAATTATGTAACAAAATGGAAAAGAAATTTAAAACAGCATAGTATAACTCACACAAGTTCTAAGTACAAATGTGATCAATGTGAGTATGCAACAAAATGGAAACAATGTTTAAAACAGCACAGTATAATTCACACATCAAGTTTTCAGTACAAATGTGATCAATGTGATTATATAACAAAATGGAAACAAAATTTAAAACTGCATAATGTAATTCACATATCAAGGTCTGAATACAAATGTGACCAATGTGATTACATAACAAAACGGAAACAAACTTTAAAACAACATCAAATAATTCACAGGTTAAATTCAGAATACAAATGTAACCAATGTGATTATACAACAAGACATAAACATAATTTAACAGTTCATGTTATAAATCACACGTCCAGCTTGATATACAAATGTGACAAATGTGATTATATCACAAAACGGAAACATAATTTAAAACAACATAGTACAATGCACGCATCGAGTTCTGAATATAAATGTGAGCAATCTAGTTATACGACAAAATGGAAAAAAAATTTTAATGTGAATGTTGTAAAGCACAGATCAAGTTATGAATACAAATGTAATCAATGTGATTATATAACAAAACAAAAACAAAATTTAAAAAATCATGTTATAAAGCATACATCACATTACAAATACAAATGTGAACAATGTGATTATATAACAAAATGGAGACAAAATTTAAAACAGCATAGTAATATTCACACACCAAGTTCTCAATACAAATGTGATCAATGTGATTATATAACAAAACAGAAACAGAACTTAAAATTGCATATTATAAAACACACATCTAGTTGTGAATATAAATGTGAGCAATGTGATTATATAACAAGATGGAAGTACAATTTAAAACAGCACAGTATAATTCATGTTACAAGCACAAGCAATAAATACAAATGTAGCCAATGCAATTATATAACAAATTGGAAAAAAAATCTAAAAGTTCATGTTATGAAACATACATTAAGTTCTAAATAAGCTTCTGATTTTATAACAAAGCAGAAAATTGGATACTATTTTATTGTATAATGTAAATGACGTTCCAAATTTAATGTACAAGAATATTGGACAAAATTAGAACCTGCCCTATTTTAACCTATGTATTGCTCCGGAGAATAAAGGTTTGTTTATTGTCATGTTTGCTAGAAAACTAGCATTGAATCTATTTACTTGGTAGAATTAAGACTATTTCGTTTCATTTAAAAATGTGTAAATCATAACATTTATTTATAATTTGTAATTATTTTTAAATGAATAATATTTCTAACATATCGTTCATATTCTATTGTATTTTCTATAAATCTGTATAAACTTTTTGTATGTTTCGTGACACACAAAACAATGAACAAAACCTCTACTTTGACACAGTATTTATAAGCTAACCTGGCCGCTTAATCTGCTGCTTTTATTTTGAATTGTGCAAAATCGCAAGTTAATTTCTTGAACAATAAATTCGTTAAATGTCAAAAAAAATAGTATCCAATTTTATAGGATAATGTAAAACAGGCTTTGGAAAATTGAAAACTGTTTAGCCTAAATCTCAGATCTAGTTCTGAATATAAGTGTGGTTAAACTTAATTTAAATCGCACCAAAAGTTATTGACACAATTGTGATAAGTGACCGTATAACAAAATGTATATATTATTTAAAAGTACAATTTATAAATCATGCGTTAAGTGCTGATTACGAATATGACCGATGGACTTGTTAAACAAAAGTAGCTACAACAGTAATATGCAATTTATATGATTTAAAAATACTTAATGTAATACACTTTCTAGGTATTGATTATTAATGTACCATGTTCTCAGCATTATAGAAATATGTAAATTGCCAGACTGTATAAATTGTGGCAATTATACATAGTATGTAATTTTATGGTTGTTATGTATCATCACTTTACTCTTGTTATATAATTACTACATTATTGTTATCGTAGATTTTACTTCATGTCAAATTAATTTGAAGGCAAACCGTTCTCTTAAATAAATAAATGTAAATAGTTTGAAAAGTTTAAACAGAAATAATGTAAAGTAAATATCAATCATATAATTCCATTTACTAGGGGACTTTTTTAGGGCATAATGAAACTTGTCACATTTTAATATTTTCACCCTCCTATCGCTTCAGGTAACAATTATATATATACGAAAGTGGTCACAACAATTTTATACGAAAATTTTCTGTAACCTAATAAAATGTATGTAGTTTCTTGAACCTGTGACCAGATTCTTACTCCAAAATTGGTATTACCTGACTGCGGTGATCAGATAATATACTATTACGAAAATTTTCATATGTCGAGTTTCTGTGACATTTTATAGTGTCATCTCTAAGCTTAGTTCCCTTCACTTAACATTTGACATTTTTATATCAGCTTAATAAGGCAAACATTAGGGATTTGAATCTTGAACACGGGTGAGTCATGACACTTTTTTCGAAAGAAGGCAGTAGTCCGAAGAGTATCCGTGAGAGAATGGTGGCAGTTTATGGAGGAAACAGCCTGTCCTATTTCAAATATTGGTGCAAGTAGTTCAAATGGGACAGGGAATCCATTTATGATGACCCAAAGTATGCAACACTTCTGGAATTGACGAAATCATTAAAAAAATGTGAAGATTTGGTGTTGGGTGACTCCCAAGTAAAAGTTGCGGTTGTTGCTAGATAAACAGGAATCTCCAAAACGAGTGTTTTTAAAATTCTACATTAAGATTTGGGAATGAGCAAAGTGTGGGTATGATGGATTCCCCAGCTGCTCAGAACAATAACTGTGCACACGATAAATTTTCGAGCAGAATTTGAGTGTTTTTACTTTTATAGAATTGTAATTGGGGATGAGACGTGGATACACCACTGGGACCTTCACACGAAACAAAGTCCATCCAATGGGTTCATAAGGGCCTTTTTAATTGAGTATATGTCAAAAGGGACTACAATAACGGGGAATGTCTACAAACACAATTAAGAACTGTATAGGGAAAAATACTACGCAATTAGAAAACTCTGCTTCTAGAAGACAACTGCAGAGTGCATAAAGCACAAATTGTACAAGAAGTAATCATTGATGCGGCTTCAAGGGATTACAACATCCAACTAACAATCCCGAGCTCGCCCGATGTGGCTATTATCTCTTTTCAAAACTAAAAAAACACTTGAGAGGGCGCCACTCCATACAGTATGCCTCAACGCTAGATTTTTCAGAATTACCAAAAAAGTTGTTTTTTGAATGTATAGTGTTACTAGAAAAATCTTCGAATAAGTGTGTTGCTGATAATGGTTTTTACGTTAAAAACCAAAATTTTGCTAACTTAGTGTTTTCATAGCTAGGTAGATAGTATAAAAAACTTCATTCATAGTGACTGTAGCAGACATCTATGAGTACTGAAGTAAGAGTAGCAGTGGTATTACTTTTCAAAATGGTTAGAGATATTTTCAATGACTTTGCCCATGAATTACGTAATACAAGAGCTCATATATGGGATACCAAATGTATGTGTTGTTTTCATTATATGATATATATATATATATATATATATATATATATATATATATATATATATATATATATTGAGATGGTTAGAGATAAGATTAATACAGGGACAAGAGTAAGTAAGTTTATGTTCTTTATAGTGGGCAAATTTAAATAGACTGGAGAATGCTTCCACTGCGTAAAGTAAAGTAGTAGACGAGTGAGAAAAATTGGTTTTGATTTAACGAAACAGGTTTGGTGAAATTTGCACAAGTTTGTTTATTCATAAAAAGCAATGAGCTATATAAGGAGCATGTGAGAAAGGTCAGAAGGATTGATATTTGTGAGTACGATTAAGTTCATAGAACATATTTCAGTAAATTTACAGTTTATTCAAAGTATTTTGCAATTTAGAAACTTTACAGATATTTATCACATGAAGTAGGTTTATAATAATATGTAGAACATGTATCGAGTTAGTTACAATGCAGGAAACATATAAACTTTAAGAAAGAAAGTGCAGGAGAAGTGGTAGTGCGTTATAAACATTAAATAGAACATGAACAACATTTCTACATTGGGATATTTAACATAAAAATTCTTTTGGTGTACAAAATCTACATAAATGTGGTAAACAATATGGATTTCTGAATTGACAACGTTTTAGACTATACAGTGAAAGTAAACAGTTTTGATGTTTAAGACAGTTATAACAACATAAAATAACATTTCAAGTAATTTAGACGTTGTAAACGCAAGTTATCAGTAAAATTGTAATAAATTAGGATAAGTATTAATTTTAAGGATTTTGCAAATTTATAGTTTTTGTAGGATAATTTAAGCTTAAAATAAATTATAAGAGTAATTAATAAAAGGTTTCCCTCGTTTTCATAAAGAAATTTACAATGTACAAGGTATATGAACATAAAATATAGAAAAATGGGGTTAACTACCTAAAATTCTAATATAAAAAAGGAATTTCTGTTAAAATTAAGTTATATGATTTGAAATAAATGTGTTCTGATACAGTTTTTCGTGTAGATTACGAATATGTAATTAGTTTAGGTGTAAAATATAGAGTTTCTTAGATATAAGTAAAATTAGATTATAAATTGTCAAATTGCACAGTGTGGAAGCAAACTAAGGGCTTGTGAGGTATGCGGAATTCTGCTCTGATTCCGAATCTGTTTTCAAAAAGTAAATCCGACTTATTTTAAGAAAGTTATAGCATAATTTGTATTTTAGTTAAGTTAACAATTTTGTTTAAACCAATCAGAGGCTTGGATACTTTGTGTGTATGGTACAGAAAAAGTTGAAATTTTGGTATCTAACAGAAAAGTATAAAAGGAATTGCTCCTGATTTCTCGCTCTCTTACTCTTACAATTCTTAATTTTCATGACTAACAAATAAAAGTGTTAATAGTGTTGGTGTTAACATGTAAGTTTTAAGCTACGTTAATATTATCGGATTTTTGAAAAGCGGTCAGTGAAGAGTCGAGACCTCAGTAACAATTGTTTTTATCCTACGATTAAATTTAAAAGTTAGGTTACCGATATAATTGTCGATTATGATAAATTTGTTTCGATTCAAATACGTGTTCAAATTTCGGTTGATGTGTTTTTGTTTTTTTTTATGTTAATAAAATTAGTCAGTTATCTGGAGTTGATTTTTACTTTTTTGAAGCGACGTATAGTTATTAACAAACTAAATTCCATAACGGGATCTAAAACAAAAGTGAAATTAATTAAAATTTATATGAACATAAAATATAATTTTAAAATCGAAAAATTTAGTAAACATCTAAAACTACATATAAATAATATACGATTTAAAACACAGTGCTCAATCGAAAACATATAAGCAATTTTACAATTACCGAAGAACAACAGAGCAGTATCATCGGCTACACATGGGAAGAAGTCTACCCACGATATTAATATGGAACCAGCCAAATGAAAACATTTTTGGGAATATGCAGAGACACATGTGAGTGAAATTTTATTATCATAACCCATAAATCGTTTTGATTATTCGTTTGATTTCCTGTATTTGTGTTCTTATTGATTATATGTGTAAATGTTTGTGCGACAACATGGTATAAATATCTGTAAGGTAAATGAACCATTGTTATTATCAACTTTACAATTTTAATTTTAAACAAAACATAATTGAACTCATATATTTAATCTCTTTTATTGACATTTTTGACAGGCTGCATTTTAATTCATTTAGGACGCTACGCATGCGTTATTATGCAGGTTCAACTAAGGTCTGTTTCATATACCATCCAATTATTATAACTTGCAATTTATTTCACAAAGAACATTTTTGTATTAAAAGTAAAATTTTTCATGATCACGATTACATTTAAACGCAATCAAAATTACATCAAAGGTTAAATTATGTTTATTTTATTCGCCAACAATAAGCGATAAAGCTATTGAACTCTATCCCTATTTGAGATATTAATTACAATTACATTTTATCATAACATTTCAATATTTTCAAATGATCGAAGATTAGAAAAATTAAAACTCGTAACCCAAAACACCCATGGTATGACGATAAATCAGAAAGCGCAAACAAATAAAATAAGGAGTATACCTACGTGTCCATATTTAAAATCCATAAATGACTATATTTTTAGAAGCGGGGCACGAGAATTAAAAAGAAAACCATTATCGACTATCATTCCCTCTGATTCATACTCGCTAGATCTGTTTCAGAATTTTTAAATATTTAATCTCCTCGACAAAAGAAGTGTCTAGTAAATAAGAAAAATCTCTGTATGGATGGATGCTTGTAAAGAACATAACGTCCGCAATAATTGAAAGACGATGAATACTTATTTAATACCTAAACATGTAGGCCCCAGTAATTCGGTACTTTCCATTGCGGTGTAATTATTTGTGTTAGGACGTTAAAGCTGTGTATTTATTGTTATTTCAGATGAAACATAAATAATTAACGTTTTTATTCAAACGAAAACGCCAAAAAAATTATTTAATGTTTATAACATGTAGGGTAACTAGAGGGAAGAATCTTATGAACTTACCTCGTATCAATGAATTAACAGCGAAAACGCAAGATTGCAAGTACGACATAGTGATACTAGAGAGGAGTTAGAATATTGCAAAGTAGTTGTAAGGGGACTGTTGATATTAGGTAATTGGTTTTCAATGTAACGTACGTGTGAGCGCAGTGGGGGAGCATTAGCCTCAAACGTTATATTTAATAAATATAGTTAAGTAACGAATATTAAATAACGCTTTATTTGGGAGAAATGGTGTAAATTGTTAATGTGTTTATTTATTAGAATGTGTTTAGGAATATTACGGGTTTAACTCACCACCAAAAGAACGTTAATAACATGGTGATCTCCGCTAAAAAAATTTTTGAAAATGAAAACAATTAAAAAAATTTTAAGTTGAACGTAAATAGTAGGTTAAAATAATCAAATTTAATAGAAGAAATGGCAGAAAAATTTGGGAGTAAAGTATGGAGTTTGTAACCAGTAAAAAGATATTCAATAATTAAGAGTAAAATGAAGATGGAAACAGGAAACAAAACGCTGAATTTTACGGACTTAAAGCAATGAAAAATAATGGAACGATGACCGTGAATGAGTAAGAATTTGTATGAAAAATTGGTGAAACTTGTCTTTTATTTATTAATATGTAATACTTATATTAATGAATTATATAGAAAGATTTGTAGATTTTTAAGTAACTTAAAGAACAGAAATAAGTATTGAGGAAAAATGTTCATTACAATCAATAGAAACTAGAAGAATTAGGGAAGTTAGGTATATTTTTTAATAGAAAAAGTTACATTTTCATGATAAGTGTAAAAAATCCGTCTGAAGTAGAATTAATCAAAAGGATAGAAGAGATAATTTTATTAACAGAAAAATGTGCAGCAGATAGTTTGTTAAAAATTAGGTAGTTTATTACCACATATGACAGGGTCGAAAAAATTAGAAAACAACTGATTGATCCAATTCAATAATATTCAAGTGGAGAATGGCAATACCAATACCAAGAAAAAGAACTTGAGATTCTGCTTCATATTGAAGAAAACCCGCATGTCAGTCAGAGCAATATCATGTGAAACGTCACAATCAACTGTCAATCTGACAACTAGAAAATGTAAGTATCACCCTTAACATATTGCATTATGCCAGGAATTACGAAATGATAACTTAGAAAGACGAGTAAACTTTTGCCAGTGCATTAGTGCTCAAGTTAAAATGAAAACTAAAACTATTTATTTTATATTATGCTTTCTGGCGAGGCTACGTGTAGAAGCAATCATGCTGCAAATCGTCATAATATGCACTATTACGCATTAGACAATCCATTTTGGACCCGACAAATGCAAAATCAAAACCAGTGGTCCATACATTTTTGGTGTAGCATTCTCTACAATAGAATTATTGGACCGTATCTTTTTAACACTCCCCTGACTGGTCGTATCAACCTTAAATTCCTCCAAGAAGTTTTGCGCAACCTTCTTCATACGCTAATAATGAACGACAGAATACGTGGCTGCAACAGGACGGCGCCTCTCCGAACCACCACCGCGAGGTACATGAATTTTTAGATCATAGTTATCCTGAAAAATGGGTTGGGCGTGGAGGTTCTGTTCAGTGGCCTCCAAGGTCGTGCGATCTTACTCCATTACATTTCTTCTTATGGGGATATATTAAAGAACGTGTAGATATATGTCGCATCTCAAACTACAAAAGAAGATATGGAAGATAGGATACGCGACTGTTGTGGAACGATAACACTGGAGGTGCTGGGAAACGTGAGGAAAAACATCATAAAACGACTGAATGTATGCATTCAGCAGGAGGGACACCTTTTCGAACATACTTTAGGAAGAACTTATCAGTAACTGCTGAATTATCCAATGACTTAAGAATGTTTGTTTACTTTACATCAAGTGCTTATAACGTACTCTTGGACTTAATTTATATCTATGTTAGTTTCGCAGGTATATATTTTGAACACCCTGTAGCATTTATCTCCAACATTTCTTCTTCAGAACATAGGCTTAAGCTTGTTCTTTACTTGGTTCAAATATACAAGTTTTTCTAATAAAATATGAGAAGGTACAAAATAACGTTATACCTGTCAATGCGATTTTTGGATAAAATTAGAATAATTTCTGAATTAATGTCTGAAACCTATATAAATAAAATTTTATAATTGCACGTAGAATCCAAAAATCGAAAGATTTTCAGGGTGTTCATTAAGAAAATACTAACTTTGTCTTATTGCTTTTTTGGACCACTTGGGATAGTCAAGAATACTTTTAAAATGCGCACGATTACTAGTCATATAATAAGATAAATACATTTCATTGGCAAAGTTTACCAATAAAGCACCAGTTTATTTTACTCACCCTATACATGTATACATTAATAACAGAAACAGTTTTATTTTAATATACATTCATGACGCAGGTCGATTCCTTTCTGACTTACAGTGTACGTGCAAATGGTAGTACTAATCAATGGCCCTATCACATTTTAAGTACGTTCCAGAGTATCAGAAAGTAAGTTGTTAGTGAAATAGTGTCGTTTTTTTTGTATGCAAGCGGCAAACAGAAATTAGCAGCAAGCCGGGCTAGTTTAAACGAAGATGCTGTAAATGTGCCGCTTGCAAAATATTGTGTTAAATAAAAACGGTTCAGGTAACCGGCAAACAAAAGGCGGCCCTTTAAAATTCGACTTAAGCCTAAATATTAGACAACTCATAGACGTGCGTTTGGGATTTCCGTGTATTAAAAATTGTAGATTAATTATCAAACAATTGAAAGGCGTGAAAGTATTAAACATTTATTTTAGATGTGGCTATTTCAAAATGCTGATGATTAATATAAAATAATTATATACAAAAAATAAATACAATTTTTTACAATTAATATTTTCATAACAGTAGGTTTTGGAAACAATTTTACCGGCCAAATTGAATGTGTTCAATATTAGGAAAAAAGTCCTCCATCTTGTCTTGTCGGGAGAAAGCATGAGTGCATCGTGGGTGCACAAAATGCATCTAAAAGTGCCTAAATATTGAAAAATCTATAAAAACGTAAAAACGACGCGAAAACTGATACCCGGAGTATCCGAGAGCGCAGATTCCAAATCTGGCCATGAAAATTGCGCCCAATCCCGGGGGGGGGGGGATGAGGGAGAAAACCGTAAAATTTGATAATATTTTGAGATGTCCATTTCCGATAATTCAAAGGCGTGAATAATGCGCTGCTTTGGATTTATGGGAGGGGTCACAGAAAAGAGAGAGAGAGACAAAGCGCGAGAGGAGGAAGAAGGACAAAGGACGCTCAGTAGCGTACGCAACAAGTGAAAGTCCGTTAGTTTGAACCAGCCGTGGGAAACACGCCGCTGCTAGATTTTGAACGTTTATACAAGTTATTGGAAAATAATATTGTTCCAGAATATTCGTAGTTAAAAATTTGTTCCATCACTTGTTTACCCCAAAGTCAGTGCTTAGACATTTGACAACTACTGTGAAAAAAATCCTGTTGTGAATATTCGTAAGTGATCTTTTCCTTAATACGTTGTGCCGGTTTAACTTAATATCTGTTAATGAAATTATAAGAAAGATTTTATTTACAGATCTACTGTGCAATAATTATAGTCGTTAAATGAATTAATTGCGAATTTCGACTTATCGCTTTATTTGGCGTGCACACTCGTAGTTTGTATCTATTTCGTTTTAACACACAATATTTGGAAATAGAGAGAATGGAATGCTACATTATCGTCGCTGGGGGTGGTGAACTGAGACGGACACTATACGTTTAATTTCCAGATGGATACAACGGAGGATTCATATTTTTGCTACATCTGCAAATATGTTCCGAATTGGGCTGGGCCTTCGACCAATAACAAGCTGGTCGCAAGAAAAGCTGTAGGAATCAAGAAATTAATTTCCATGTCGAAAGATACAACGAGAGATGAGTTGCATAATTTTCTCGAAAATCAGTCTGTAACAAAAGTGCGCGATGGCTGCTACAAAAATTACACTCGTCTAGATTACGTGGCTCCGAGTTCCAGTCGAAGTCTAACTGCTAGGACGAAGAAGATGTCCCTTCTAAAAGGAATGGATTAAACGAAGAGGATCTGGCCTCTTCTGCCCGGTGTAGATTAACTGAAGAGAAAAAAATTATGGCTTTGATTGGATTAAAAGATGTCTTATTTATGGTGATTTGATAGGTAAAGTTGCAAAATCGACATATAAAAAAGCTTCTACAAAACAAATTGAAGAATCAGTCTTAGACGATTTATTGAACTTCGACAATTCAAATGTTGACGAGTTTTGTCGAGAAAGCGTGATTCAGCGTTTAATGAATGTTCGTGACTTTGAAAATTTAGGGTCAATTTATCATGCCAAATGCCAAATTCATACGTACCTAAAAAACCGAATCAAACGAGAAGTTACATCTCACACCGAAAATAGACTGTGCTATGGGAATAATCATTGAATATATCGAAAATCACAAACACACTCAATTCACTCTCCAAGAATTAATCAAGAGAGTGGCAGACGAGGTATATAAGCCTGCTGAAAACACGAACGATTGAGGAGGCATTTTGGTGATGATCTTATTAAAGTGAGAAACTAAAAGTCGTCCACTCTCATTTGCATAGCATCTAAAGGATTATGTGATGCGTTAAATGAGAGCTATACTAGAAGCATAGAAACTTTGTAAAACGATCCCGATCTTGTACTTATCAAAAAAGCTTCAGAAGCAATTGTTAAAGAGATCCGTTCTCAAAAATATAATGGGATGTAATGGGTTTTGGTGGTGGCAAGTGAAGCTTGCCCCCAACGAAGTCCAGCACAAAAATTAAACCTTACTTGGAAATATTTTATTTAAAGAAAATTATAAGCTACGGTAATTATGATCACTCCTGGACGGGCTGCGAATGTCGGTTGTCTTTCCAGGAGGTCGAAAAACGGATTCGGGCGCCACCCAAAGATAAACTATTGTTCAGGCGGTCTATGGGTCCACTCCTGAACGTATACGGTTTTCCAAACAGGCTGCGCCGGGTTTCCCAGTGGAGGATAAAATCCTTAAGGTAGACCTAAAACTCAATTAATTTGGACGGACGGCGAATACGGTAGATAAGGTCACAGGTCCCCTTGACAAACAAAATTCCTTCACCAATGATGGATGAAAATGAATGATTCTTAGTAAATATGAACTCTGTGAATTTATTTAAATTTACGGTTTAATGAAAACGATACTCGGTAGCAAAGCAACTTTTTACTACTTGTCAAAATAAATTTAACTAAATTTTTATATTCAGATAGCATGGAAGATTATTTGAAATATAAATTAACTTCATTTCGTGTTACGGTATAAACTGGCAGTAAAACGAGATAACAGATAAGCTGGGCTTTTGCACGACTAGCCAGCGGTCGGGTGCGAGTCAGATGTTAATTAACTTTGCGCACGATAGGATAGCATACCATTCATAAGTCAAAATAGGGGTTGAAATTGCCATAAAACCGGAAATGGGCGCTAGGATAGTTAAAATGTCACAATAGGGGATGAAATTCCTAATTATGATAGTTTACAGCTCGTTCAAAATACTCAAATAACTTGCTTACCTATACATAATTTCCACAGACGACTCTAGGACCAGCAGATCTTTCGCCAACCCGAAAGGCTTCAAAACAAATATTTGCACCCTTAAATAAAATAATAGCGTGCCGCAAAAATCAGTCACTTCTTTGATAAACAAACACTAATCTCTAACCAAGTAACGTTAATCCAAAATCTCAATGTGTAAAATACTTTAACCTCGCTAAACAAAAATATGGTAATATATTAATAATAATAAAATAAAGTTTTAATTGTGTACACAATCCTTTGAAATCGAATTCCTCAAATTACGTTTAATTATGCTCAATTCATAAGAAAAACAAGAAAAAAAATGCAATATTCATCGGCCTCTAAATATACGTTATAATAAAATAATCCCTTGAAAACTTTCGGCCGTGAATGTTTTATTTAAACTAATCTTGATATAATTACGTTAATTTAATGAGCAAATTAAATAATAAATACGAAAATTGCTTATCCTCAGATCCTGTGTAATCGTAGGTTCACATAATAAAAAAACGCAAGTCCAATAACCTAAATAAATGTAATGCATATAAAGTAAATAATAATAACACAGGAACAAAGAAATCGGAGACAATGTTGGTTATAAAATAAACGTCAAAGAGCTTATCTAAATTTGGCAGCGATTCTAGCTAGAATTTGCAAACTACCTTCTAATAAACGTATAGTAATTTCGATATACACGTTCGTCAGTTTGAATAACATTAATAAACACTTCAAATAAATTTGGATGATTCTCGGGATGAAAGCACTGTCCTTATAATTTAAACGATAGAATAATCGAAAGTGAATCTCTAAAAAAATTAAACAGTGCGTTCATGCTTTCATTTTTATACCTAAATAACATCATAATAAAATACACTCAAATATTTATTTAAATTTTGTAAATCACCATATCAAAAAACACATAAGTTACCGGATGATAACCTCGATGATATGGTTGATGCTGGAGACGCTTGTGATATACAGCTGGAGACGGCTGCCTTTTGCTTCGCGTTGTTGTACGATTCTCAATGGATCGTGTAAGTAAATGTTTACATTTACACGTAATTCATTCACTTGGTTTCAATCTCTTTAACTATACTGCCTAAGCGAAATTATTTACAGCGGTTACTTTTTATCTTCACACAACTGTAATGTACAAGTTCTGATTAATTTTTATGACTTTAAATTACAAAAGAAAGGTTTTATGTGTTTAGCAGCAGATCATTTGAATAAGTGGCGTACTGTGAACTACTGAATGTTTATAATTTTGAAACGAACGCTGTATATTTCCACAAAACAAGCCAAATTTTCTCCAGGGGAAAGCGAAAGCACTAGGTACTCAGCGCCATTCTAGATCTCGAACCATTAGTAACGATTCACTACACACAAGGATAAATGGGTCTCGTGAAGGTTGATCACTTATATGATCCATTTTTGGATTTTAGCTTAGGGGAAAATACACTTTTTCGAAAATACGGTCTATACGAGCCTTGGTCAACGTCGTTTCGGGACAACTAACCACCCAAAACTATACGCTTCTACGCCTGTCTTACTACTGCCAACATAAAAACTTTACTTTCAGCCACGTTGGTTTTTCAACCACCTCCACCTTAATTTGCCCAAAAAACTTAAATATATCACTCCGTGCATACACGAAGCCTAAATACGAAAAACGTCGGGAGAAATTGCTTTGTCAGCATGCCTGTTTCTACTTGAAATGTTTTCTGAGGATATTTAAACTCTTATCAATAGGAATGTGCCTACCTGTCGGCTAACTAGAACTCTTGCGAAATATCTACCTCACAAAGTAATATTTGAAGACGTTATTTAATTAAATTTTATATGAAGCAATCCCAACGTGATTTAACCAAATTAAAATACGAAATTTATTTCTACAAAACTATTCCTATTTAGAAATACACTAACGAATGTTTACTTTATAACTCTAGTAAGAGGGTTTCCCTAAATATCGATGACAAAACGTAAATCATTTTCCTTTTAGAAAAAAAAAATTCGTAAACTTTTAAATTACGTGAACGACAAAAGAAAACGTTACAATCGAAAAGTTTCTCCCATCATTACTACATTACTACATCCCATTACGAGAATCTATATCCCATTCAAAATGTTCGGTAATAACAAATAATTTAGAAATTCGAAATTTATCGGCGAATCTTGATAAAATCATGGATACATGACGATCCATTAGCTTTATTATTATGAGGGTGTACTTACAAGTCCAAACATGGAACAGAAATAGGTCTAAAAGTGGAGCAGAGATGGTTCCGGAGGAGTGGGGCTGGGAACTCCAACCAGTCACCATGACGCAGAATGCAGGGCCACCTTCAATTATGAATATAATTTCTTGCGTCTGCACTACAGAGTGTGGCCGAATGTACGGGTGTCGAAAACATAATGTGTCCTGTACAATTGCATGCAATAATTATTTTGGCCCCAACTGCTCCAATTCCATCAGGCGACACGGATATCAGCGACGAAAGCGAGGAAGGATTCGAGGAGAATGATGAAAATGATGATTATGACTTATAACAAATTGATTAAATGATTCTGTGTTGTAATTACTCAAGAAAAATCTACGAAAAATAAAAAGAATTTTGAGAAAATCAAAGAATTTATTCTTTCTCCTTTCTTTCAAAATTTTCAAATCTATTTTCCTTTCACGACTTACCATCAATTTGTAGATGTTCCCAAAATATTATTATTAAAACCCCTTAGTATCAGGTTTCGCGACGTTACTGCAACTTGACATTTTTTCCCGATCGGCCCCCCCAGGGGCATCAGGGTTATCGGGTGCATTTTTAATGGCCTGGTTTGGAATCTGCAGCCACAAAAACCCCTGAGTACCAATTTTCTCCACGTTACTGCGCCATGGCAATTTGCCCCCCCTCCCCAAGCGCCCCCGGAGCATAGGGCGCACTTGGATTAGGCAGATTTGAACTCAGAGCCACCCAAAACCCCCGAGTACCCGTTTTGGCGTCATTTTATACATTTTTATAGCATTCAAATTGGACCGGGCCGCTAAAATTGCGTATTTTTTTCTTGTTCCCACATGCACAGTTCCTCTTAAGTTACATTTAATTACATTTCCACTTTTCTGCATTGACATTTTCTATGGCTTGCATTAAAAGCTGCCGCACTTCACTTAATTTAAAAGTCGTACTGTTACGAGTCACTTCACTTTTTATTTGAGCTTAAACTAACTCTATGGGGTTGAGTTCGCAGTGATATGGTAGTAATCTATGTACGATAATCCCGCGAGAAGCACAGAGTTAATCAATAATATACTTAACAAATTGTTGCTTATACTGATTTGCTATAGCTAAAGCTCTCGTTTGAGCATAGTTTCTTCAAATTGTATCTGTTTTGGTGTTAACCATTTGACAATTTCTCATTTTTTCCATGCAGCTGTTGGTAAGAGTTTGACTTGCCTAGAAGGGTAACTTGCATTATCCAAAACAATTACAGCTCCCCGTGGACTGTTTGCTATCACTTGTAAAAAATATTCTTCAAAAACATCAGCGTTCGTATCTTTGTGATAATCGCCTGAGTGATTTGACTCAAACACAAGTAAACCGTTTTTTTAAGAAACCATTAGCCCTACCTATATGTGTAACACTTAGTCGGCGACCTTTGTCCGATGGTGAATTTCCATTTGACCAACCCTCTTGGACTGCTTGATGGCGACCTGTAACATTTTTTTTTTGATTGTGGACCTGAACAGGCTAAATTTGGCCTATCGTGCTAAAGCACTCAGGAATACTTAGGAGGATGGATAGAGGGATAATGAATTGCCAATAGATGCCTATGAACAGCTACTTTAAATTTTCTCATATCATAAGTAAGAGGAAAGCAGGAACAAGGGAGATCATTCCAGAGTTTAGAAGCCGTGTAGAAAAATGTGGATTGCGCCCGTTTGGTACGACACGTGGAGATTTGTACTGCATACTGATGATGTGAATGAGCGAATCGAGTGTTTCTCGCAAAGATAGCCCGAGATGGTATCAAAGAATATAATTTAGCAGCACAATAGCCGTTGTAATAACGATAATACAAAGAAAGAATTGAAACCAGCCTTCTATGCTCAAGGGACTGTATGTGAGAAGTTAAGGACGGGTCATTTATAAGTCTAATCGCTCTCTTTTGAATACGATCAAGCATATCGAGAGCGTATTGGGGAGCACTAACCCAGAGGTGAGAATTATATTCCAGATGAGGCCGAATTTGGGCCTTATACAGCAGAAGGAGTTGTCGAGAGGTAAAGTACTGCTTAGATCTGTACAAAAAGCCTATTTTACGAGCAGCTGTTTTGGTAGCTGACAGAAGATGGTCAGCCCATGAGAGATTTGAAGATACAGTCATACCCAACAGAGTAATAGAGCCCGAAAACTTAAGAACTGAGCCATTCATATTTACAACAGGAAATGATCGATCTTTTTTGGCGGACATAAGGCAACACTGAGTTTTGTTAGCATTACATTTAACTAGATTATTGCTTCCCCATTCCAGAATACGTTGAATGTTTTTGTTGATTGAATTTCCCATTTCAGCTTTAATTTCTTGATTTGACGTAGAAGGTGGATTATCACTATGAGTAGACTAAGATGAACTACAGTGAAGAGTGCTATCGTCAGCAAAGCAATGGTACACCCGTGTTAATGCTAACTTCTTTTGAAAAAAAGCCATCAACTACGACACGTATTCGTCTTTTATCAAGGAAACTAGAAACCTAGTTGATGAGCGTATCATTTAACCCAAACGAGGTGAGTTTAGCAAGTAAACACTTATGCCAAACTTGGTCAAATGCCTTTGAGATATCTAAAGCGACTACAACTGTTTCACCGGACTGCTCTACCGTATTGTTCCAAACTTGGCTCACATTTGAAAGAAGATCGCCTGTTGAACGACTTTGCCGAAACCCATATTAGTGGTCACTAAGGAGTTTGTTAGTTTCAAGGAACGTGAGCAGTTGCTGATTGATGGATTTTAGACAAAATGGAAGTGATGGCAATTGGTCGGTAGTATGAGGGATCGGTCTTATCGCCTTTTTTGGGAATAGGTTGAACATTCGCTAACTTCCATGATGAAGACGTAGATATCGTATAGAGCTTAAATAGGACTGGTACTAGTTCGGGGGATCATTTCTTTAAGACAATAGCTGGGATACCGTCTGGGCCAGTCGCCTTATTGAGATCAAGCCTACTGATGATCGATTCCAAGAGCTTGTACCGACAATGAATTGGTTTCATAGCGTATGAAGAAGAGTTGGCTAGGGGCACATCTTTTCCAGAATCATTGAGACACGAGTTTGATGCAAACAAATCCACAAAAACATTGGCTTTGTCTACAGAATCAGCAACTACCCATCCGTCAATAGACGTCAGGGGGGGAAATGAAGATGTTCAAAAGTTTTTACTAATGGCTTTAGCAAAGACCAAAATTTACGAGTGCCTAAAGGAGATGTAGCTAGTTCATTGCATTTTCGTTGTTCGAACAACTTTTTAATTTTAGTGATTTGATTTTTGCAGATATTTCTACCACCAACGTATTCTACATGACTGTCGACCGATTTATTAGATTTCCATTTAATGTAATATTTATTTTTAAAGATATTTCATCAGCACAAGCCTTATTGAACCAGGGTTGGGAACGTGAATGACCTATTATGGTACTGTTTTTTTGGAATGTATAACTCTATTCCCAGGAGGATGACTTCAGATACTGAAAGAGCAATGTCCGAAGAAGAGGACGACTTAAAACAATATTCACGCCATGGAAAGGTTGCAAAGAAATCCCGTAAATCACTCCATCGAGCAGACTTAAAACACCACAAGGTTCTATCGGTTTTGCGAACAATAGTGGAATTAGGTACAGTAGAAATGATTTCTATTAGACAATGGTGGGAAAGAGATCTAGAAGATGTGGAGTATGGTTAGGGTTATCAGGGATTCTTGTAGGTTCAGAAATCATTTGTGTGAGATCACATGAAATAGCAAATGTTTTTGCACTATGACCAGCGGGATTTGTAGTAGATGAAAACTGAAGCCAATTAGAGTTATGAAATTTGAAATCGCCTGCAATTGAGATATCGCAAAATGGGAACTGAGACAGGAGATAGTCAACTTTCATACTAAGGTAATCGAAGAAGTCTTGAAAGTTACTGTCATTAGGAGACCTATAAATGCAACAGTAGAATTTCACAAAATTAGGACCAGAATGTTTAAACCAAATCACGTCAAAATTTTTATTTTCTAAGGAAGAAACCCTCTTGCAAGCAATTCTGTCCTTGATGTAGGCACATACGCCTCCTTTATATCGAAAGTTAGAGTGAAGGTGGTATTGAGGAAATTGCAAGTCAGGTGACTCGGAACTTTCAGAGGAGACCTGTGTTTCAGATAGAAACAAAATATCAGGTTGTAATTGTTCAAGATGTTGGTGAATAGCATTAAGATTAGACCTGATGCCGCGGATGTTGCAGTAGTGGATCAGAAAGTTGATACTTTCGATGACCGAGGTCGCTTGGGCCCTGCCCTCCCGGACATCCGAATGGAGCAGGATTTTACGTCCGGAATTTATTACCCTAGAAACCACAGCCATCTTATTTTTTAATTTGGGACTTTTAATCCGATAGGAATACAGTGAGGGCGAGAAGGAAGAATAAGGATGAGAATAGATTAAGGATGATGGAAAAGGTAACCCGCAGCCCTTACCGAGCTCAGAAAATCGGAGACCCAATATTAAGGAGCCCATGGTAAGGGTGGAGGTACCTCCCCGGCTGGCATGGAGTACACATGCCTACCACCTGTAGTGTATCCTTCGTTCAACCAAGTCTCATCGAGATGAAATATTTCCCTCCTTCGGCACCCAACTTCTTCATTTCATGAAGGTATTGGCGTCTCTAAGAAACAGTTTGGAGATTATCAATCAGCGTTAATTTTCGATTCAATTTTTCCCACGAAAAGTTAAGCTCTTGTAGTGTCCTGTGTAGTGTCGACCAAGACAATTGTGGTCCATCAACGTCTTTTTTTAGTACTGATACTATTTTATTCTTTTTAATCTGTATACTGTTGACTTTCCCACTCCTCATGTTATAACACATTTCAATTTCACACACACACACACACACACACACACACACACACACTATATATATATATATATATATATATATATATATATATATATATATATAAGCAAACTACCAAACTAGGCCCCGGGTGTCAAAGTAACCCCATTTTGCGGTAATTTTGTTTATCTGATCTACTTTTGTTAGGTTATTGTAGTTTTGTGTATCTAATCTATTTCTATTAGCTTACAGTAGTATAGTGCATTTCACGAGTAATTAGACCTCTGCAATATGGCCGCCATTTAAATGTCCCAAATAAACCGCGGGAGCACTCATTGGCGTAGTACCTTTTGTCATCTAAAAAAAAGTGAAAAACTTATTTGAATAAATTTATTATTAATAAATTCACTATCACCGCGCTCACCTAATATTATTATTATATACTATTTTAATACAAATTTAAAAAAAATGAACAAGTATGCAGTAAATTATTTTGTTATTAATAATTATTGCGTAATTAAAAATCGCAGAATTATAGACATTTAAAATAAATTGTCTATCCACTCATCGTCTAGATCGGCATCGTCTTACTTGATAAGAAGTTATATGCATTTACAATTATTGCTTGTGCTTCTGTAGACTTTTTTACGCATATATATGATCTACGCTGTAATAATAACAGTTAAAATATGACAATTAAGAAAATATTGTATAATCTTACCGAAGTTGGACTATAACTGTGCAAATTTTCAATAAAGTTCTCATCTTCAGTTAAAACAAAACTTTCTTCCATTTTAGTATAAAAACTACACAATCACGCGAAATGGAAAATTGATTCCACATTTATAAGCAAAGCAAGTGGTCATTAATGATTTCTAATTCACATTATGCTAATGGAGTAATTTGCAGTTTCAACATTAATTACGGATTAGTAATGGTAAATTTTCAGAAATTCTTAACAATAATGATATTTGTTTGGAACATTCTTTTATTTTAACGATGTTTATTTCTTACAATAATTAATTTAATTGAAAAATTTTCAATTTTACTAACCTAAGTTACCTCTCTGCATGATACACTACTGAGTTGGAAAATAATATTTTGACGTTTGAAGGTCGTATTTGTTATTATATTTGTCTTTTGCTATTATAATGTTGTAGGAAAGGATGGAAAATGCAATTCAGAGTAGCCAACTGAAATATCCCTTTCATTACAATGTTAGACATACCATTTTAGTTATTTTATAATTGGATGTTCTTCATAGTGGAATGGCAGCCATAATATAGAGGTCTAATTATTCATGAAATGCACTTTATCGTTTATGTTTTTTTTTCCTTGTTATACCGTAGATTTGAGATTTTTATACCTAACTGCGAAGTTGTTAAACATGGAAATCCGTGATTGGTCCGCATTTATCGAGATTTAGCTTCAATGGATAAACAAAATTTGGTGGCAGCACTGTGTGGATTGATATTTTAATTCTCTTACAAACGAAATGGAAGGTCTACACAAAACAAATATTAAACTTGAATCTGAAGCGGAAACACAAATCAATATATTTCTTACTCGAAAACATTTTATGCTGAATAATGACCTAATCAAACAAGAACAGGGTTACAACTCCAATATTAAAATTAAGACAGAGTTTGAAGACCTAACAAACAAGAATTCAGAAGACAAATCTTATTTAGCAAATTGTATAAAAACTGTTACAAAAGAAGCAAGTTATTTAAAGAGTAACTATATGTGTGAGCAGTGCCATTATTCAACAAAATCGAAACAATGTTTAAGGAGCCACCTTAAAAAACACAATTCAAGTTGTGCAAAATACAAATGTAACAACTGTATTTATGTAACAAAATATAAAAGTGACCTTGTTAGACATAGTGCAATACATAATTTAAGTAATGAATACAAATGTGACCAATGCACATATTCAACAAAATTGAAACGCTACCTAGAAGAACATCTCGTGAAGCACAATTTAAATAGTGCAAAATATAAGTGTGACCGATGTGTTTATGTAACACACCATAAAGGTAATTTTGATAGACACAATGCAATACACAATTCAGACATTGAATACAAATGTGACCAATGTGATTATTCGTCAAAAGTGAAACAATATTTAAAGAGCCACTTTGTAAAGCACAATTCAAGCGGTGCAAAATATAAATGTGGCCAATGTGTTTATGTAACAAAATATAAAAGTGACCTTATTAGACATAGTACAAAACATGAGTCAAACAATGAATACAAATGTTACCAATGTGATTATTCAACAAATTTGAAACACTGTTTAAAAGCACATGTTGTTAAGCACAATTCAGGAGCAGTGCGTTAATGTATCAAAATATGGTGGTAATCTAGTTATGCATGATGCAAATGTCTTTCAAGTATTGAATAATGGAAGCATTGTAATTCAAAAAGCAAAGTAATGTTGAGAGTGATTAGCCAACCGTGAATAAATAATCGAAAATAGTGCAAGGATGGATAAAAATACAGAAGTAATGGAGAAAATAAAATTTCAAATAATTTTGTGAAAATTTTTTTATAATTAGTGATATTAGGTCTAGAAAGGAATTGTATGATATAAACACATGCTTGTTTCAGTATTTTTTAAAATTAAGCATTATTTATTACTTTATTGTATTAAGATAAAGGTGGATTATTTAAGACTGTCTTGGTTAAGTTAAGCTAAAGGTGCAGGAGGTTAATAATGACTGTTGTAAAAAAAGTATAAAAACAGAAATCATTTCATTGAGCACACATTTACCTATATTCTGCGTCATAAGTTGAGAATTGTCATGTAATAATTCTCCTTTGCAGCCCACTATAAATAAATATTAAAGAACTGTTTTTAGCTAAGAAGGTATTTCTATACATAGTAAATTTTAACGAACTGTAGCATACGTATATTTAGCTAAGAAGGTATTTCAGTGCATTATGAACACAAACATATAGAAACATTCGCCTCAGTTTTAATTAATTTGCAATTGCTCGGATTTTTTCTATACCTAACATATGAATATGGGGAATATTTTGAAAATAGTCATTTTTACCTTCTAACCTACATATACATATGTAGATATAGAAGATTATGCGATCGACTTTTTTTTTCACCATCGTTAAACCGACTTATTAGCTCATTTTACAACTTTTGGCTAAGATCAGCCATCATGTCTCGATGTGTGTGTGGTGGATGTATGTTAGTATCCACGATAATTCCAGAAAGAAAATACATACATACTTAACATTTTGTATTTAAGCTCGTTTTCATTTGGCTTAGAGCTGATTAGATTTTGGGAGAAATCCAGTGGCGTAGAGGGGGGTTTACTAGGGGCAGTTTTTGGTTTTTATCATATATTTCTAAAACAGCTGCATATTTCAAAGATATAAAAATACCTAGATATAGACCTTAAACATATCGATTAATTATGTTCTATGCAATTTTTTGACATGACGCGTAATTTAGCGGCAAAAAAATTCCTAAGGTAGAATTTATGTATTAATTTTTTCATTATCTGAATACCGTTCAATTTTATAGGAAAAAGTGTAGACGTATTTTTTAAAGAAAATTTAATTTTACACAAATTTTTCTTACAAAATATTTTAATGTAAAGCGTATAAACGTAAACATTAAATAAATACGATTGAAAATGCTGAAGCTGTATTATCGATATTGTTATAGAAGCGGGCGGCTTTGGAATTTTTTTTACGTTAAGAAGTGTTTATGTCTATGAATCTCTAAATCACATGAAGTTTTAAACGTCATTCTAACATAGATTACTTACTGTTTTTGTTTTTTCAATGCTGCCTGTTTTCATTATAAACGTATAAAAAAGAGGTTGCATAGTTATCCTAAAAACATTGAAATTATAGTATATTGAGTATCACGCTCCAGCGTGCGATAATCGTTGATTATGATGATGCGTACTAAAAAAATTATTTCATTTCTTTTAATTTAGTTAGCATCTAGATGTCTATTACCCTCTGTCTGTCATAAAGTTTTAAACGTTTGTTTGACAAAGAGTATTGTTTTAGCGTTTACAATGTTGCCTATTTTTGTAATGAGCTTCTTATAAAAGATGTTGCATACTTATTCCAAAAAAACTGTTATTAAAATCATTTCATTTCTTTTAATTTCCATTTTGTAGGTTGGTAGATCATGCGGTGTTCCGCATCAGATATTTTTATTTTGCCAATAACTGAATTATTTGGCGATTTTACATTTGCCCCACTTTTTCACTTGTCCGATTCTACCTTATCTGGATTATAATTTGTTTGCATATTTGAAAAGAGCAGAAAAAAATTGAGTTACCTTAAATATCTTCTGTTACATAGGGTGAGTCATTAGTGCGCCGTTGGATGATCCTGGCTTTATTATTAAAAATAAAAAAAATGTTATACTGCCGATCTATATCAGGCTTAGATGTGCATCAAATAAAAATAGTTTCATCCCTATAGGGTGTTCCATAATTGCAGGACCGGACTCAGCTTTGTTTTGTTAAATGGAACCCTATATTTATTTGATTTTATTATAATTTGTCTTGTTGAATGCTAAAAAACGGTACTTCGTTTTTAAATTTATTTTGTGGCGTTGCCAAGTTAGAACATTTTTTCTTTAAAAAAGTGAAAATTTATACCTTTACTTAAATTATTATAAGTTTTTGTTATGAACGAATAAGTTCAAAGGCAAATATGTAATTAAAAATTATTATTAATTTTATTAAATACATAAATAAAAAGTTTACCTCGAGTAGGTATGTAGAACTAATGTAAATTCTAAATATATTAGAATTTACATCAGTTCTACATACATAAAGACAAAATTTACATCGATTGGGGCTTGAACCTTGATGCGCAGTTGGTTAGCGTGGTACTCTAGCAAAGTACAGGTCGTATGTACAAATCCTACTCGAGGTAAACTTTACTTAAATTGTTCTGAAGACTTTAATATTAACAGTAGAACTGTAAGGTTTGGCAGACGTGTAAACAAGACCTTGCTCTATCTTTTGACCTCCATACTTCCTGATTATACTATACTGGGTGTTTACAAAATATGGTGAATGTTTGCAAATTTGAAATGACCATAACTTTTGTTTTTTAAATGGAACACCCTGTATTTTATCATATCATCGTGTTCTGTTTTTAATTCTGTTACTTTTTTATTAAGCATGTAATATACCTAACGTTACGCGTTCTCGAAATATTTAAGATTTGTTGCGAAATTAATAAAATAATCATGACTTTTGCTTTGAATATTTACAAATCGTAAATGTTTTGTTGACAATATGGTCCAATAAACACTAATGGACAAAGGTTTACGTCTTATTCGAGTTTTTAAAATCATAATTTTATAATATGGCAATAAGTGTAAAAAGGGCATCCAGTAGGCCTGCGATTTATAATTCCTGACGTTTGGCTTAAACGTCATTCACTAGTTCCTCAGTTTAGTGTGAAAAATGAAATTTTCACAAGATGAATGTATTGACATGGTCTACGCTTTGGGCGAAGGTGAAAGAAATTCATTTCTTGCTTCCAGAATTTATCAACAATTTCCTGAGCGCAGGCATCCTGATCCATGGATATTTGAAAAACTCAAAGAAAGATTTGAAAGAACAGGACATGTACAATACGAAAGAAAAGAACGAGAAAAAAGGGTTATAAACGAAACGTGTTTGTGATACTAACCAGTGTAGTGGAAAATCCAAACGTTAGCACAAGAAACCTCAGTGCTGATTTAGGTATTAGTCAAACTAGAGTTTCCAAGATTATTGGAAAAAATAAATTTCATCCATACCATTTTCAACTAGTCCAAGAGCTGAATGCAAATGATTTTCAAAGACGCTTGGAATTCTCCCAGTGGGCACTGGAACGATTAGGACAGGACAATGATTTCTTTAAACACATTTTGATGACCGACGAAGCAACCTTTCACAAAAATGGTTTTGTGAACAGGCATGATTTCCATTATTATGACAATACAAATGCCTACGCTATTAGAAGAATAGATCATCAGCATCGCTGGTCTATGAATGTGTGGGGCGGGATAGTAGGGAACCATATAATTGGACCTTACTTTTTTGAAAGAAACATTAATGGTCAAACCTATCTTGAATTTCTTCAAAATGAGTTACCTTCGCTCCTTGAAGAATTGTCGTTAGACATACGTCAAAGAATGTGGTTTCAGCAGGATGGTGCGCCTCCCCAACTATAGTCGCATTGTTAGAGAACATCTAGACAGAATGTTTCCCAATAAATGGATTGGGAGAAGAGGGCCAGTAGGATGGCCAGCTCGGACTCCTGTTCTGACAAAATTAGATTTTTTCCTGTGGGATTATATTAAGAGCTTAGTATACCAAGAATCTCCTACCACCAAAGAAGATATGAAAATTAGAATACGGAATGCATTTCAAATGGTTAACCAAAATATCCTGCGAAATGTTGAAGATTCTTTTTTGAGGAGAATTTACACCTGTTTGCAAGTAAATGGTGAACACATCGAGCATTTGATTTAGTTATAACTTATTATAATTTTCTCAATAATTTATGATTTTTCAAATACAAATTCTTTTGTTTGTTTTATTACTTTTGTATAGACCGTCCTGTTTGTTTGTCACAATTGTCATTAATTTTGCAACAAATCTTAAATATTTCGAGAAAGCGTGACGTTAGCTTAATAAAAAAGTAAGAGAATTAAAAACAGAACACGATGACATGATAAAATACAGGGCGTTCCATTTAAAAAACAAAAATTATGGTCATTTCAAATTTGCAAAAATTGACCATATTTTGTAAACACCCAGTATAGTATAATCAGGAAGTATGAAGGTCAAAATATAGAGCAATTTGTAATTTGGCGGTAAATTTCTGGTATATTGCCTGGCTTCAATAAAATCATCCGCTTCACTATTACTAATGGAAAACAAACAGGACTTACACAAACTACATTTCTTATAAGCAAGTAACTTTTTTGTAACAAAGCCAGCAATATAAGAAGTAATGCATTTACTGATTCTACTTCTGCCTATGATAGACACTGGTTTTGGGAATCATACATCAGAAACAGCAGCTGGTATCGGATCACTAAGTTTTTTTGTTAAAAAATTACACATCACTTAGTGCACCACGTCTTATCTTTTTGACAATTAGAGCCAGGTGAATGAGAAGACATGAAATTATTGGTTAATAATGTCTTCAAAGAAGTAGTAAAATGTCTTGCATTATGATTAATATTCCTCACTCCATGACTTCTTATGGATCCCAATAAATTTTCCAAGGAATCTTGATTAAATACTCTTGGGATGATGTAATCAAATTTTTTGTTTAATAATTCTCGGCAAAGACATATAAAACCACGAATAGTAAAATGTAAATTTTTTAATGTTGGTGTAGACACAAAACTCTTCCTTACAGGACAATACAATTTCATAGTATTAACAATGTTCAGGGGTTTTCTCTAAAATTCTAAATGAGGAGAAGACTTGGTAATCCCACCCTTAAGTAGTTTACTTTTAGGAGCTTTTTTAAAACTTCTATTAAAACTATCAAAAAGCTCATCTAGAAAACGTATTAATTTAGTTGTTTGACCTGCATCTTTTTCCAATTGATCTGGCATATCTACACTGCTTTGACAATTGTGTAACAAGAAAAATACATATATATATATATATATATATATATATATATATCCGCCATGTCTAAATAATAAAACTTAACGATATGTGGCCATTGTGCAACCATTTGCGATTCATTTAATTTCAAATGAAGATTTTTGGTCATTAATTTATTTCGAATTCCCTTAAATACATGTGGAATGTCATATAAGGGAATTACCAGCTTCTCATTAACTCAAAATCCTGGTTCAATAAAACGTAAATTGTATTTTTGAGCTTGCACATATGAATCTGCGATTAATGATTTAATACAACCTTGATTTGTAGTGCTTTGATCACAAATAGTAGAGACTACATCTAATCCAATGTCTGAGCATGAAGATATGCAGTTCTTAGTTGTTTTTTTAGTTCTGCAGCTTTTAATGGCCCGTTACTGAATACAAATGCAAGTGGTTGTTTCCAGTGATGAAATACACCCTTAAGCATAAAAAGAGTTGCATGGTCTGCTATTATGGCATATCTTTCATTTCCGAAATCCTGTAGTCCATCAATGATGTACAACTTTTTATTATAATGTAACTCTGGAGAGATCGACATCAAAAGAAGTATACAATTACGTTCCTGTGGAGTCATTTATGTAACAGTTTCCTTCAATGTCTCTAAAATACTCTGATTCAGGCCAGGACGAAATGGTAATTTATTTAACAAATTTGTTAATGTTTTAACTGAAGGTAAAGCAAATATTTTGCTTAATGTATCCTTTCCTACTGCCCTTATAAAAACTTAAAGCTAGGATTTTCTCTTCTATAGTATAGCGACGTCCATGTGCTGCTACTTTTTGGCACCGAATTTGAGATAAAATGAAATTGTAAGTGGTTGGATTAATGTATTTCAACAGATTCTCAAATTTTTTGCTTTTTAAAATATCCTGTGCCGTTTCTAACTGTTTTGTATATTTTCTCAATTTACCTTTTAGACATAGAACTGATGCACTCCATTTTTTACATAACTTATATAAATGTCGTGCCTTTAGACTTAAATGTCTTTGACGAGTAACGTTTACTTGTCTTAGAAATCTTGTTCTCTCTGAAAATAAAAATAATTACAATATTTGTTGAAATTTCACTGTTACAGTATTACCTGATGTACTTCTTCGATGTCTTATAGGATGTGAAGGAACACTTTCATCTTGTGATGTGTTGTGTTTGTTTGCACTTTATGGGTAACTACTAACATGGATCATTTATCTGTTCCCCAACAGGATTGTTGTGAACTATTTGTACTTCCAAAGATTCTAAAACATTAAAATATATTAATAAGCGGTCCTTATGTATAGAACAATAATAATGAATAGTACATCAGGTTGAACAGTTTACTGTTGTTCAAATATCTATTTTGTTCTTATTTTTTTATTACACTTTGCAATAATATTTTGCAGTAATTGTTAAGACACAGTTCTATGCTCTAGTTGTAGCCAATGAATGACTCATCTTACATACCTAATGATGCATATTTCATACGTTTTGAAGAACTTGTACACTGTATGAATAAAATTTCTATATCTATCTCAATCTAATACAGCTTTGTGGGTGCAATAGATGCATGTTAATTTACATTTATCACAATTTATAAAGATTAGTCCTTCCCAAATTAGTTTAGCAGCAACAATGAAGACTTATTACTTATTACTCATAGTTACATTGTGCAATATGTTACACTTATTTTCCCAAACTTATAAGCGAACTGACAAGTTACAATAGTTCAAAATCTGTCCATAATGGTAAAACATTAGTATGTTTGAAACCACTGAATATGAATCTAATGTTCATAAAAACATGAATTCTCATTATCTTCCCTAAATTGTATAGGTACCCTACACGTTAAAGAACAAAATTTCTATAGTCTGAAACCTGGATATTCAAACCGATTATTCTTGAATTCATTTTAATGCTTTCAATTGGAAACATGATAACTGTGCATTCTACAAAAAATAAATATTATTACCTGTTAAGTAAAGAGTTGGAATGGCTGTTGCAGTTAATCCTCGTTTTGCTCCAACAACTTTATACTTATCATCAAAATGTTTCCCACAAATCTAATAAGATGTATATATCTCATGACATGAAATGCTTTTAAAGCTAGGGTGATCTGCTTTTTCTATCCAAACATTAAATAATTGTTCATTCCAAATTGGATAACGATGCCTAGGGTGGACATTATCCGTACAACCTCTTACACTACAAGATTTACGCTGTAGAGTTGACATTTTCTCAGCTGAACTAGAATTAAAATCGTTAATAAATTTATTATGCTTTCTTATACACTCACCAAGCTTCTGTAAGATCAACCTAAACACAAAAACTAAATCGCTTATGTGTATTATCACAGTTTATTGTTCTAAACATAAACCTAAAACACTAACGAAAATTCACTAACACTACAACTAAATACAAATACTAAATACAACAAAATAATGCAAAACTAAATAAATTTAGGATATACAAACATATGTGATGACATTAACAATTTTACTGCGTCTTTTCAGTAAGATCTCGTAAATCTCGAACGGTACCAAAAACTACCGAACTTGGACATGAAGTTAAATTTACCGCCAAATTACAAATTAAAATACTAGCGCCAAGTGTCTGATCCACGAACTATATTAACCTTCAGCATACGACTTTCGTTTCTAAGGGGTTTTTTGCTATGGTTTCATTTATTGATTTTTAGAAAATATTGAATACTAGAACTATTTACAAAGCAACTAATATTTTCCAAGTAATATGTTGGTACCTTATCTAAATAGTAATAAAAATGATAATACAATTGAACAAAAGTTATTCTGACAGTTACCTTGTGTAATGAAAGCTGCCCCTAAAAATAGTTTGCAATCGTATGGTCGTTTTTCTCACTTAGCTTTATTAAATAAGAATCAAATTGCAAATGTCGGAAGATGTTTACAAAAGAATTACCAAACTTGAACCTGAAGCGGAAGCACAACTTAATTTATTTCTTGGCCAGAATCAGAAACATGTTCAGTTGAATAATGATTTAATCAAACATGAATTAGATTGGGATTCTAACAGTATTAAAATTAAGAATGAATTCGAAGTGACTGCAATTAAGGTAGAGGAAGACAAATCTTATTCTGAACATATCGGAAATGATACCACACAAGTAAGTTATTTAAAAAACAACTATGTGTGTAATTTTTCAACAAAAGTAAAATGCAATGTTAGGCAACACAATTCTAGTGCCCCTCGTTACAAATGCGTTCAAGACGATTTTCAAACTGAGTATAAATGCACTATACATAGAGAAATATGTAATTCAAGTACTGAATACAAATGTAGCCAATGCGATTATTCAACAAAAGTAAAACGCAATTTAAGATATCACTTTGTGAAACACAATTCAAGCGGTGTTAATTACAAATGTGGCCAATGTGTTTATGTAACAAAATATAAAAGTGCTCTTGTTAGACATAGGTCAAAACATACTGCAACTAGAGTATACAAATGTGACCATTGTGATTATTCTGCAAAATTGAAAGAGTATTTAAGGAGCCACCTTGTAAAACACAATTTACTTGGTGGTAAGTACAGATGTGATCAGTGTGTTTTTGTAACAAAATATAAAAGTACTCTTGTTATACATAGAGAATTACATAATTCATGTAATGAATACAAATGTGACCATTGCAATTATTCAACAAGAGTGAAACGCAATTTAACACGTCATCTTGTAAAGCACAATTCATGTGCTGTTAATTACAAATGTGACTTTTGCGAGTATTCAACAAAAATGAAAGATTATTTCAGAAGGCACCTTTTAACACATGATTCTAGCATTTATAAATACAAATGTTACCAATGTGTTTATGTAACGAAATATAAAGCTCATCTTGTCAGGCATTGTGAAATACATAACTCAAATATAGAATACAAGTGTGGCCAATGTTATTATTCAACAAAAGCAAAACATTATTTAAGGAATCACATTATAAAGCACCATTCTAGTGATGCTAACACAAATGTGACCAGTGTGTAGCAAAATATAGCGATAATGCAGTTATACACAGTGCTATATAATTCAAGTATTAGTAGAAAATTGAGTATTGTTGTTATTGAGTAAAAGTGCAATTTAGAAAAACAATCTAGAATCATTTGAGAACATTAAGCAAAATACACTTCAGAAATTGTATACTGGTATTATTAATGTGATTACTTAACAAGGGTGAGAGACTGTATTTTGCATCATAGGCAATATGTATAGAACACAAATGTGATCAATATGATCACATTGCCCTGAAATCACTTCATATACCGAGTTATATGTAACAATGTAATTTTTTTTTAAAAAGTGAAATGCAAATTGAATGTTACAAGTACTAAATGCAAATGTGTCCAACACACTCTCTGTTTAGTTCTATATTGCAACCATGTTGCTTATGATAATCAGAGATTCCAGGAACTCTTCATTTGTCGATCAACTTGTCACAGTAGACATTAAAATGTTAAATTTCTTTGAAGTTTGAAAGAATTCTTATTTTTACCAAACCATATTGATCACACAAAGGTTGGCCACTTTACATTCGCTTTTATTGTCTATTGAGATGTGTTTATAGGAAGATAGCAAAGCAAATACTGAGTGTGGCTGAACTGCAAAGAACGATAATTCAACAGTGAACAATCGTGAGCAAAGATAGTGCAGGAGTGACAAAAAGTGGCGAGAAAAATAAAGTGCAAAATATAGATATAGGTAATTGCAAATTTGATTAATAAATTGCATTTAATTAGGTATCTCAAATGGGAAAATGTTCTATACAAAACCCATGTTTTTACAAAAAATATCTGCATACTTTGAAGGTATAGTGCCGTTTTTGTAAGGATACTGTTGTTTTATATCACCTACAGCTCAATTGATGTAAATAAATATTAATGTACACTAAAGCTGTAGAAATTTTATGATGTTTTAGAATTAAGAACGAAATTATTTGTGAAACAGTAAACAATTAATTTTTTCGGACATGTCTCGTAAATGAATGTAAAGGTGATAACCATTTCAAACACGCTCTTTTTACAAGTTGAACAGGGCTCAACGATTATAGTATTGAAGTAACCCCACTGACATAACTAATTATAAATAAATATTAACGAAAGTTAAAAGTACATAAGTTTCCAAGTAAATATTTTAATGCATTAAAAAATCGTTTGTCTTTTACAAATTTTAAGTAATACTTTATTATCAAAATATAATGTAACTTTAAATAAATGTAATTAATTTGTAATAAAATCAACTTCAAAATTGAATTTCGGGCCCTGTAGAAAATACTTCCAACTAAGTTGTATGAGGGAGCTGTTATTCTGTGAGGGTTATGGTGACTATTACAAACAGTGGCGACAAGCAGCGATTAGCTTCGCCCATCCGCCATTAAGAGGCAAAATTTTTAGCGGGTTTGTATTATTAGCACAGGAAATTCAAATGTTTTGTTTCAAATCGATTATTTATGAGGCGTTTCATTGAAATATGATTTTTAATTTGGTGTTTTATGAGAAAGCCGAGTAACTGCGATAAAAAATCTCTTGTTATACATAAAGATTTGCGTTTAGGACAGTTCGAAAAAACAATTATGTTATTATCATTATACTAAGTATTCAATGATGTTTTTTTTTAAATGTAAGTTAATATACGGTCTCAAATAGACTTTACAATTGCGTTACAGTATTTTTTATAAAAAATATTAATATTTGGGTTTTGTTAACCCTTTGACTACCAAATTAAGATATAATCGGAAAAAAAAGTCTTTTTGCTTGGAAATCATGTAATATGTGATAAAGAATGACAGAAATACATTTAAAAATTTTTCATCTTTTTTCTTACTCAAAAAATTTTGGTGGTTACATGACGATATCACTAGTACATAAACCTTGACGTAAACTATCCTTTTTTCAAGAAAATATGAAATTTTATTCATTGTGTATTATGCTGCTTTGTGACAGAAGTAAGAAAAAACAATATATTCAAACTTTTTTATTTATTATCAATTTTAATTATTCGAAAAACATACACTTGATCATTCTTTCTTGTGGAACTCGATGAAGCAATTATTTTTATCGTTAAGACAGAGCCCAACTTTACAAACTGTGCACCTCCGTTTGGGCCTTGGTACTACAGTAACCACATCGAAGTGATGAGCCATACATTCATGGGCGTAGCCAGCTAAGGGCAGGGAGGGGCAACTGCCCCCCCTGGAAGAGCAAAAATAAATTAAATAATTTTTAAATTTTAATAAACAAAAAATTAAATCTAAAATATACATATTTTTCTACTCTGCATATTTTTTTTGTTATCTGTTATTAGTTTAATTTAAGTATAATTAAAATCTCAAAGTTTTATTTTCATTTGCCTTTTCTTTTTATCCTAAAATTTTACATTTTGAACGACCATGGACCATGGTTTGCCTCCCCCTGTTATAAATTCTGGCTACGCCCTTGTGATACATTGGCATATACGCAGCTCCTCGAACTCGTGTCTCACTTGGGACGCATCTCTTGAACTTGTTGGGATGTGTTTTTTCCAGGCTTTTACGTCTACGTTTTTTAACCTTTCTTATTCCAATGAGCCCTCTCGCGACTGCAATCCGAAATTCTTTAAGATGTAACGATGATCCATCACTCCTCATTTTAAATAAGACAAATGCATTTACAATTGTGACGTCGATGAAATGCCAGAATATACGCAGCCACCAGCGCTTACTCTTACGGTCTATCTGATATACAGACTTCAACATATCAGCTTTGTCAACAAAGCTTGTTGTAATCCTTCACCAATGCTGGACAAGAAATGTCGTTTCGGGTTCCATATTTCGCTGTTCTGCTGACAGTACGCGTTTCATGGGGATTGTGAAAATTTGACAATAAATAGATGGGTTTCTTGTCCATCCACTTCATAGCAACGATGCCGTCAGTGCTCATCCTCCAATCCGAATCTCCCGATTCATACTCTTGTCAGATGTGAGACCAGATGGCAGTCCCTTGTAGTCTTTCCGAACTGTGCCGCAAGCAAGAATTTTGTTTTGCTTCAGAGCATGCATTAGGTCCAACGAGGTGAAGAAATTGTCGAAATATACTTGATGGTATACTTCCTCAATATCTTTGCATAGGTCCTTCACAACACGTGTCCCCAGATGTTTCTCGATGCTATCTACTTTCCCAGTATATATTTGAAAATCAGAAATATATCCTGAGCTGTTGGCTCTGACCCAAACTTTATAGCCTCTTTTCATTGGTTTTTGTGGCATATATTGCCGCAATAACGAGCGACCTAAAAAATAAATAATTGAATTATAAATCTAAGGTATTCTGTCTCTAGTCTCAACATTTGAATTTGATCATCGATTCGTCAACAGATTGGTGTTCGTCTGGTTCATAGTGTTCTTTGTAGGTCTGTAGAAGTTTCTCGAGAAAAGGACGCACCTTGTAGAGCTTGTCGTATCCCAGATCATCTTTCTTCGGCTGATTTTTGTAGTTATTTAGATGAATGTTTCCAAGGAGCCATTCGAACTTATTTCTCGGCATAACGAGAAGTTCTATCGCGAACAGGCATTTGAAAAAATCGTGAGGTGTGGCAGCTTCGGGTGGAGTATTCTTAGGTCCCGACTGCTTCGAGAAAGGAAGATGATTTTTGTAAGTGTTCAGTTGATTCCACTTTATATTACTGGCATCGCATGGTAACTTCTTCAAGACTTCCGAAAGAGGTATTTCGTGCTCACTATCGAATTCATTAGAATCTACTTTAGGTTCCACTTCTTCCTCTTGATCACATTGATTATGTATGTCACTGAAGATGTCACCGTCCGGGTGGATCAAATTGTTTCCGCAAATCTATTCATTATCCGTGTCTTCCTCTTGACCGTCTTCTAATTCTGAGTCTGGATCCGAAGGTATTGAATCGAATAAACCATTGAACTCCTCCCCATCCATTTTTTCAAGATCATAAAATGACAATTTTTTGTTCCTTTCTGAAATAATTAACTTTTACTAAGAGAGCTCCCAGTGGTCACATAGGAAAACCACCATCAAATCGCTTGTTCAAAGCACTTGATAATACGAGTTTCCAAAGATAATGAAGCCTAAATTATATTATAAGACCATAACTATCATAAAAATAACTCACCGGCCATTGCATACGCAATCCGTTGGATTTATTCACAAGAAGGCACCCGCGAGGCTGCTTCTTCATCAGCAACAACAAACAAATGACATTGTAGAAGACCGCGTGATTTTACTGCGAAAACTGCGCTACGGATCAACAGGTGGCGCTGCGCGCATGCAATTCGCGCAGTGGTATAGCGGCAAAACCAGTGGGAGTCATTCAATCGAATTTAGAAAAGGTGGTTTCAGTGCGTGACCACCGGGAGCGAAAGGGTTAATGCTTGTCCGTAAAAACAGTTTATTTGTAATATTAAGTAGTTATTTTAATAAGCGAATATTGTATAGAACAATGCAGCCTAAAGAACAAAACCAAGATAATGACGTGAGAAATGTATATTTCTGTATTGTAAGTGTTTTTGTAACTGTGGTTTATATGTTAATTGGGTTAGTCGGCCTATTTCCACAGTTTTGTTCGCTTTTTAACGCGACGTTTCGGAAGCGGTCTCTGCTTCCGTCATCAGGCTGTTCTGCCAAGGACTGTTTTTCCGCACTTGAATCGGATTTTTTCTCAAGCACTTGACTACTCTCAGATTCGAACTTGGTACATTTGAGTTGTGAGTCTGACACCTTTACCACTGAGCCACTGAGTAATCCAATATATATTTTTTAGAACACATATATATATATATATATATATATATATATATATATATATATATATATATATATATGTTGAACTTTTTCGTGGTTGCGAACATTTGCAAGGTCACCAGGAATCACCGAACATATACGCAACACATCGGCGCAATGGGTTACGGCGCAACATGCGCAATAAAGTACTGCGCAACAGCGAAAAAGTTCTATATATATACATATACATATTCTAAAAAATATGTATTGGATTACTCAGTGGCTCTGCGGTAAAGGTGTCAGACTCACAACTCAAAGGTACCAAGTTCGAATGTGAAAGTAGTCAAGTGCTTGAGAAAAACAGTCCTTCGCAGGACAGCCTGATGACGGAAGCAGTGTCCGCTTCCGAAACGTCGCGTTAAAAAGCGGACAAAACTGTGGAAATAGGCCGACTAACCCAATTAAAATGTATATTTGATTCACATACAACATTATGCCTACGTATCCAGTGCATACTTACTTCTATTTATTATTACAGATAATCACTATTAAAACTTACTAACAATAGCAATAATTATTCAATTCAATGCCTACATCTACTTTATTATAGATAATTTAACTCATGTATAAAAAATCGTATAAGTCGCAGTGTAAGTGTCACTTTGACAGTGGCAAAGGTTACATACAATTTTTATAGCGACACATGCACTTACTACAAGAATATTTCATTATTGTTTTTACTCCTTAATATGCAATACTTACATAAAACTCGAACTCGAATGAACAAAATAGTGTTTATGGGGATCCCGTTACACCACACAATTTAATGTTAAAAGAACACTATATTTTTATTTATAGTATATTTATAAGAAACTAAATTAACATCAATAATTACTTTCTTATAATGCAAAAACGAGACAATCTAAATACAAAACACACGCTGCTTAAACGTCAACAATGACAATTTGCCTCGTAGATTTATTTCCATTTTTTATTTGATAATATAAATCTACGGTTACCTAGGTTACCGTAGATTTAATTTTCATTTTTACCTTGATCATGCGCAATGCATAAAGTTCATTTGTAGAGCACAGAAAATAGACGCTAGTCGTAATGGCGGCCGTACACCACGTGACTAGTTTGGCCAGTAAGGATCGATACATCGATTGTCGTACTGTTTGTCGTAGAGTTACTGTCGTGAGGGCTATACAAGGGACTCTAGTGAGGGCTAAAGTCCCTAGATTAATAGAGTACCGCAATTCGTTTGTTCACTACTTTGGAGGTAAAATGGCTGCCGGTGATGTCGCTTACGTGATTTGACTGTTGATTTGGGTTATTTTCATAATAATTTCATATAATATTCTCGCCAGGGGTGTTTACCGCTACGTCAGTTAAATTTAGCTATCCAATTTGTTTATACTGTCTTCTCATATAATGTAGTGAATTAAATAAGGGCGGTGAACATTCGTAGTGCATTTGACGAAATATACATACTGTATTGAATAAGCAAGTGTAGTAGAAAAAGCAAATCCAAAAACGCGAAATCAATTTGTTCTATATGCATATGAATTTAATTCTCATTTGACTAATACTACATATCCTCCATTTGTTTGTTTATCCTTTGACTGTTTCCTCATTTCCTACATTTACTTCTTTTAATCATGATTTATTACACACTTGAAATCAGTTCTAATTTTTACAAAATAAATCACAATAAATAAGTAATTGTATTTTGGAATTCTGCAGCTTTAAATGCTGCCATCTGTGGGTATATTTTCTAATCAGAATTATTGTAACGAGAATATAATTCACATACCACATGGTACATTTCTGATTACTTTTATTGGTTAAAATACAAAAACAAAATCGCAGAATAGGCTATCAAATCGGTGATAATTTTATCACCGCATGTTGGCTGTCACATGATTTTAATGAATAAAATAGTTTACTGCCAAAGTGACAAATCGTGTAAAATTGTAAACATATGAAAATGTAAACTTTCACCATTATCACACATAATAAAATACTTATCTTTTTGGGTTATTTTAATGATGTAGTATAAATTATACAATCTAAACGTTTCGATAACACTTACAGTTATCTTCGTCAGTAGTAATATCTATTAAAATTGTTAAAGATGTTGTAAACAATTTTGTCAAAGTTGAAAAATTAAAACATAAACATCAGCCTGCTATTGATATTGGCAGTTTGAGAAACGTATAAAGCCAACTATAGAATTAAATTTTAGTAAAGGATAACTAGGTCATTAAAAATTAAATATTGTCAAACTGTCTTAAAGATGACAAATCAGAACACTCTCTAACAGCGAAAGCTAACAATGAAAAATGGCAGCCAAATAAAGAACGTGAGATTTTGTAGATTAGGTCAACCAGAGAAGTCTGCGGTGGCTGACCACGCCTTGAATAATCTTAATCATGACATTCAATTTGACAATATGCAAATATTGTCAAGACAAACTCATTATTATGTTCGTTTACAACGTGAAGCTATTGAAATATACAAACACCCTAATAATTTTAATAGACAAGAAGAAAATCTCCGTTTATATAGGTTTTGGCATCTTATAATTAAAAAAAGGCATAATGATACGTCTTAATTTTGACTTTTGGTATGTCTAGGTTTTTTTGATCTGTTTTTCGTAGACCTTGAAGCAAATGCTTTAACAATTATATGTTAAATTACCATAGCACTATAATTTAACATAAGTAGTTGAAATTAAGATTAAAATAAAAAATTACAAAAAAAAGTTCTGCATTATGCTTTTCACTTATTGACAAAGATATCTCTTTGTTAGATTTAACTGGATTATTTTATTTGATGTCATGTTTATATTTGTGAATGCTTCTATCATTTTGAAATTGAAGTTTTTCACAGCTTTACACTTACATCATAACTTGATTAAATTTTGTTAAATGTGTTTTTTGGCTGACATCTTTCATTGTTAGCTTTCGATAACAATATTTAATTTTTAATGACCTAGTTATTCTTTACTAAAATTTAATGCTATAGTTGGCTTTATACGTTTCTCAAATTGCAATATCAATAGCAAGCTGATGTTTATGTTTTAATTTTTCAACTTTGACAAAATTGTTTACATCTTTAACAATTTTAATAGATATTACTACTAACGAAGATAACTGTAAGTGTTATCGAAACGTTTACATTGTATAATTTATAATACACCACATGTTATGATTAATAATAGATGATATTCATAACACTAGTTATATTATCCCTGAAAATAATTGTGACTGATGTTTTTCATATCACACCATATGACTGTATGTGATGACATAGCGGTAAACATTCGTGGGAGGATAGTATAGGCATGATAGATGATTCACTGTTGTCATGCAGTAATATTTTTCATTAGTTATGCAAATTAATCAGTTTTTTTTGTTTCCTGAAAATTACGAATTTTGAACTTACGCCGTTCTCTTACGCACCGATTCATATATAGAAAGCAATATATTTAATAAAATAATCTGAGGACAAAATTACATCTCATAAGTCTTGTAGTTCCAGAATATACCTTGTGGATTCAATATAAATTTAAAAACGTTTATTAACAAGAAATACGATTAAATTGATAAATATGACATATATTCACATTTAATTTAAATAGAAGTCATCACTTAACTACTCATCATCTGTACCATCGTCGACTTCTAGATTTATAATCAGTGGAGGAACATCCTCTTGATCAAATACAACTTCTCTATCCCACCAGCGTTGTATTTCTTCCTCATTATGTTCAATTGTCTTAGCCCATACTTCGGATGTTATTTTTCCTAGTGCCTCTTTCCACATAGCTATTGATTTTTCAGCAGAACTACCATCAGAATCAACATGGTCTCTGTAGTAATTTTTAGTTCTATCCCATATTTGTTCAATAGGGTTAAACATGAATGGTAAAGGGGAAGACGAAGTACACGGTGCCCATATTGTTCAGCTAACCTATCACTTACATACCGGGTGTAAATCAAGTAGGGGCCACCCCTGTAACTTTTGAACGGGTCGTTAGATTTTGTTCAAGTTTTGATGGCTTATATTAGATCGAGTTTGGGATTTCTTTATATAAAAAAACAATATGACCGACTTCCGGTTTCTCCGGAAATGACAAAAGCTGAAAATTTAAATGGAACAACCTGTATATTTTTACATGTTTGGGTTTTACGGATTCAATTACATACAGTTCATCTGCCAAATGTCGACTCAAACGCCATTTTACTTTTACAGAGTCGGGTTGAGGAGCATGTTGTGTTAATAAAAATTCGAAAATTAAAATTTACTCCTTTATTTAGGAACGAACGAAATTGCTATGCATATCGTTTTACTAGTACTTGAACGAGCTATTTAATCTACAGGGTGGCCCATGTATGTTTCTATTGGGAACAATGAGTTTTAGTTAAAAAACCGTAATTTTTAAATTTGATCGTTAGCAAACTTCATAAAAATTAATTATTAGGAAAAATAATATTGTGGGGGTAATTGTACGTCAATTATCTATAATTTAGATGACGTCATAATGATCTAAAATTAAAAAATAAAATTAAAATGACGCCTGAATTGACATTTGCTAGATTAACTGTATGTGTTTGATGCTCTAGAATCCAAATATGTAAAAATATACAGGGCGTTCCATTTAAATTTTCAGCTTTTGCGTCGTTTCCGTTGAAACCGGAAGTCGGCCATATTGTTTTTTTATGTAAAAAAAAAAATTTAAAAAAATCTAACGACCCGTTCAAAAGTTATAGGGGTAACACTCGGTATACCGGTTGGGGGAGAGAATTAATAATACAAAATATGAATTAATTTTAAAACATTTACATCTGTACTAAATCCAACTACTGAATTTTTAAAAAGGCTTCATCATATTGTATATTATGTTTACTTAACCATTGCTGTATGTCAGCCTTCTTAGACGCTGTTGTAAGTACTTTGTTCATCAAAGTGCTGTGGTAACTGGCATTATCCATAATAATTGCGGAAGTTGTTCTAGATTTACCATGAAATATAATATATCTATAATGCTACGTGATAATTATTATCATAGGCCTTATGGGATTAAAATTTACCTTGCCCACCAACTTTTGTCTTCTTTACAGTTTTCACATTAGAATCTTGTCAAGAACGACTAACAGTACCATCTTTAAAGATCCATGTCTCATCAAGAAAAATGAACTAACGCAAACCTTCATTTTTAAGTCGGACATATTCATGTAAAAAATTGACACGCTTTATAGCGATTAATTAATTTGAGTCGTGGATCATCCTTGTTATACGGGAAACCAATTTTTTAGAACCTTCCACAGAGATGTTATACAGCCATTAAAAATGCCATTTTCGCGTAGTTTTTTTAATAAAGTTTTGAAGGTTACATGTTCCTCTTCAAATAATTACACTACACAATGCAAAATAACAGTATGGAGCTATCATTGTACTAACTCCCTTTGTACATCCCGTAACTAACATTTCGAATTGCATTTTGGTCAAAATTATCCACATCTATGATTTGGTTTGCTCCGATATCGTTTTTTTGGTGGGCTTTTAAGTACTTCACCTTTGTTGCATTTAGCTGCGATGTTATTGACTGTTGAAAGACTAACGTGTAAGGCAGCTGCAACCCTCTATAAACAAAAAATAATTTTACGGATTTTTAAAGTGCGTGACATAACCTAAAACATCCTCAATAAGCCGCTCATATTTGAGATTTAAGATAACTACCAAGTTGAGTATTTTAATCATTATTACTTACGTCTCTAAGGGCAGGAATTGGCAACAGGGGGCTATATTTTCACGTTCTTGTTCAAAGTAATGGTTCAGAAAGCTTACCACTTCTTAACAACGGCTAAACAAAGCCTTGAGCATCTTTAATTCTTTATTGTTTCCAGTATGTGTTATCGTTATTAATTAGATTTGACAAGAACTTATTGAATTTGATATGATATACAGAATTAATTGTTATTCAAACACAAATGTCACAAATCAATCGTTCGTAAATCGTTTATGATAAATCGGTCAACCTTGCAAACTGTTGCCAACACTTACGAACTAAATTTTCCTTGTTACACTGAGCTCTATACACAGACCTATTTAGAAAATTAGAACCGTTATATTGGTTGCGCTTTTTCACCAAGTGTGACGTTATTTTAAACTTATCGTAAAAAGCTTTTAGATACAGACAAATTGATAAAGTAATGCCGTGTTGTTACGTTCCTGGGTGTAAACACAGAGGTGAACGTGGTTACCGGATGTTTAACATCCCTAGTAATAAAAACAGTGTGGCGAGAACAAAATTGTGGATTGACTTTATTAATCGAGATGTGTTGCGTCCCAAAGCATGTATTTGTGAGGTACGTAGTACATGTTTAATCACCGGAAGTATAACTACTAAATTAGTATAAATTGCAGGCACATTTTGATGATACACAATATGAACTTGACTGAAAAGACAAAAAAAGTTACTGAAAAAAAGTGCTGTTCCGACAGTTACTGTTGAACAACTTAACAATGGAAATCGTAAAAGATTACCACGACAATATGGACGCTGCAACTTTTGAGAAGTGGTTGAAGCATCAACTGTTGCCTAATCTACAGGAACCGTCATTAATTATTTTGGACAATGCATCACATCATTCTCGGCTTATAGAGAAAACACATATAAGCATATGGGTAGACAAGGTTACCCTGATGCCGTTGTATTACGAATATGGGAGGAGGCTTTGAAACAATGTGATGGAGAAGTGGAAAAAAACTACTACACATTATAGAAAAAAATACATCTCAATGGTGGTTACGAAAAAAGGTGTTAGATAAAACAGTAGAACCATTGGTAATTTGTATTAATGGCGATACTTCAGCTAATGTTTTAATTTTAAGTTTACGTACACTTTTTTTAATTCTCAATATGTTGTTATTATTAAGAACACAGTGTTAGAAATTAAATTGTAAATTAGATCCTTTTTGTTAATTTCTCCTACTCTAATTGTAAAAAAGCTTTTTTTATGAAAATATTACATTCTTCTAATTAAAACTGCGTATTAAACTACATGCTTATTTACAGTTATTACTTGTAGTTTTTATTTATTGCAAAAATACTGAAATTTAAAATTATAAATGGTTTGAACAAAACTAAATTATTTGCATACATATTTGTAGACTTTGCTACATTGTGTAAAATAATGATATATTAATGACCCACATTCTTTAATGTACTTATTAGGAAGTATTCCATGATAAGGTAATTTTGTTTTAAGAATAAATTATCTTATATCTTCAATTACCTTTTAATTTTTTTTTATAAATTGAAGGAATATAACATATTTAGTTGTTAGTTACAAACACGCGAAATAAACTTTTGAATACCACTGACAAAGGATTACAACACAATTAAATCTTTAAAGAGACGCCTAAAACAAATATTACTATCGCCTTCTAACACACCTGACACAAATTTAGATGTTTTAAACGTATAGTGTTCGTCTTAGTTCACCACCCGCAGAGAAGATAATGTAATATTCCATTCTCTCTGTTTCCAAATATTGTGTGTTAGAATGAAATAGATACAAATTACGAGTGTGCACGACAAATAAAGCGCTAAGCCGAAATTCGCAATCATTCATTTTACGGACTATACATATAATTATCACAAATGATAAATGAATTTCGTTTTCGTTTCGTTTTGTACTAAAAATTATTGTTAATTTTATTAAATACATAAACAAAAAGTTTACCTCCAGTAGGATTTGAACCTACCACCTGTACATAAAGACAAAATTTACATCGATTGGGGCTTGAATCTCGATAGCGCAGTTGGTTAAGGTACTTGTACACTTGAGACAATTTGCCTCGAGACTATGTCTCGAGAGTAAAGCCATGTGTCTAAACTATACCGAGGGCACTCTCGGAGACTGTAATGAGAGTAGTAGCTGAGACTCGGGAATATCGAGTGTACATGACTCGACGCGTTTCTCAGTGACTGATCTCACAATTCCAACCTTGTTCGAAGAGCTGAGACTCTTGCAGTGTTTTTTATTTGGAAAATGAAAAACAAGAGTGGAGTGACAATTAATTACATTATTTGAAGCGAATGACTGTTTGTGGAACACACATCATGCAGATTACAAGAACCTTGTAAAAAAGAACAGTGTTTTTATGGAAATAGCCAGCGCTTGCAATATAACCTGTCAGGAAGTCCAACGAACGTTGCATAATTTGAGAAATCGGGTATTTCCTAAAAAAATTGTTAAAAGTTGTTTTATTATGGGTTTGATGTTGTTTGAAGGTTTCACACGAATTAGCCAAAATTAAAAAGAAAAAAAAATGGAGCAGGGACGGATGAAGTATATGTCAACAATTGAAAATATTTTACAGACTTAAAATTTATCATCCCATCTCTTACTGCAGTTTAAAGACATA